>CAVNYN010214854.1:0-44578 GCA_963692815.1 Nyctanthes arbor-tristis | reverse complement strand
CACAAAAAAAAAAAAAGAAGAAATTCGGGCTGTGAAATCACACTGAGGCCTAATGGTGTTTTACCCACAAAAAAAAAAAAAAAAAAAAAAGGAGGATGTGATTTCAGTTTAGACTCATTTCTAAATAATGCTTATCCTATTTGATACACTGCTTTCATTTTTTTTTTTTAAATTGGGATACTTTACATTTTTTTGGATCTGTGAAGTAAGAATTGTGTAGATTATTAAAAACATGATTTTTTTTCAATGGATATATTCTAGCAGCAGCATGTATTTCAATTGAATTTTTAATCCCAATGCAAGCTATATTTTCTAAATCAACACTCTGTAAAAAGTAAAAAAAAAAGATATTATATCACTACACATGCATGGAAAAGATTGTGAAGAACCTAAGCATGGATAAGGGCTATTTCGCCTCATGGCGTTGAACAGTGCGGCCTCTATGTTCATTTGTAATAAATTCCCATTAACATCCTACTTTTTTATGGTGACTGGAAGGTAGGGTCTATGGCATTTGTTATAAATAAATATATATATATATATATATATACTTTTTTTATGGAGTAAGTGGGTAGAGAATCTAACCCTCCACGGAAGAAAGTTGGACGCGTAAAAACCACACTTAAGGTTGTTTGGTTTTTTCAGAAGGTCATATAAGATCAGCTATTAAACTTATAAAATAGAATTTGGACCTGTCTTTCAAAAGATCGTCAATTGTTTATTTAATTAAATGTGTTAGAGACACAATTGCATAGATTTTTACCTTTAAAGATTCATAAAATAAAAGTAATTTTTTTATATATATTTTTTATACAGGTAGGTTGTTTCGTTTTTTTTTTCAGAATGTCAAATAAGATCAACTATTGAGCTTATAAAATAGAATTTGGACTTGTGTCTTTCAAAAGATCGTCAATTGTTTATTTAATCAAATGTGTTAGAGATGCAATTGCACATAATTTTACCTTTAAAAATTCATAAAATAAAAGTAATTTTTTTAGTATATTTTTTATACAGGGGGATATAAGGGAGGAAAGGGAAATTTAGGGAGGAGCAAATACTGTTCGAACTCAGGACCTCGAACTCAAAGTTCGAGTATTCTATTATTTTAATTTTTTTTTCAAAAATACTAATTACTTTGAGACCTTATTTGCGTGAATATTTTTAATTGTGAACTATGACTCCACGAAAATACAATTCCAAAATAGTTTCAATAGTAAACTTTCTTAGTCGATCGATGCCTTCCGGATCCAGAGTCTTATTGCAAAGGAGCCATGTCTACGGAGAGGCATCATCTCTGAGGAAGCCGCTAAACTTCTAGTTAATAGTACTTGTGGCAGTTGTTACCATACTCCTAGAAATAGAAATATGCTAGCTAGCAATCTTTCAAACTTTGCATGTTAAGCTTTGTGATTGGATAGCATTCCTCTTCTTGCTTGCCCTGGCGAACAAGGAGAGCTTGGTTGAGTTATTTATAAAATCGTAGAATTTTCTTGTCCAAAAAAAAAAAAAAGCAAGCTTTCTCAGTAAGAAAAAATTTGACATTCTATGGAAGTCGTGAGAAACTATACGAAAAAGATAGTTGGAATTTTTTAGGTCGGATTGAAATGCTAGTTGATTTTGGTCAAATTATAAACGAACATGTTAGAAGTATGAAGCAAAACAAAATTCACTTTCATTTTCTTAGTCACAAAATTAAAAATAAATTCATCATACTCATGCCGGCATGTAAGGTTAAAAGTACAATCGTTAAAAATGAAAAAATGGCAAATTGTTTTGCGTTAATTCTTAATTGTAGATTAGATATAAGTCATGTAGAACAAATGTCTCTGGTACAGTTGGCAAAACAGCTCGTCAGCTGAAAGCTCGACGAGCCAAAACAGCTCTTCAGCTGAAAGCTCGACGAGCCGGCTCGCCGAGCTTGAGAACGAGAATGAACATGAGCTGAAAATGGAGACCTAGTGTGGCTTGGCTTGCCTAAGAGGTGAGTCTGAGTGCAAACTAAAATCATAATCTACCCATCCACCTCCGCCTTAGAGTTCAATTGTGAGAGTCCTTCAACCACTAGAAGAAAGAGGTAAGGCGATAAAGGGTAGCCTTGCCTTAACCCTACAGTAGGAGTGACTAAATCCATCGGTTCACCATTAATGAGAAACCGGAATCGAGCAGATGATATACACTTCATAAAAAAGGTTTCACCAATGCTCTGAAAATTCCATTCTCTACATCATATGCATTACAGACCCCTACTCCTCACTCAACCTTGTCGTACGTCTTACTCATATCCAGCTTTAGAGCCATGAAACCTGAACTCCTTCCCGCCTTTTTCTGAAGTGAGTGTATGAGCACAAAGGCACAAATGGCATTATTTGTTATATTGCTAATATTAATAAGCTTATTTATTTATTTTTATTTACTTATTATTTGTTGCTTTTATGTTAATTAAAGTTAGAGGGTATTATAGTCCATTTTAGTTTAAAAGGACAGATAGCACTAGAAATATTAGAATTATAGCTCAAAATACTAATTTCTAAAGGCTATGGATGAAAAACGTAAAAATACGAAAGGTTGCAATAGATATTGCTAATTAGCCATAATAAAATTATTAAGCGGGAAACTGAGGTCGCATCGACGTCTTACCCGCCGAGGAAAAAATCCCAATTCCCCTCCTGCTACGAAGAAACGGCTATTTTTTCCTTCTTATTTCTCCATCTCGCCGGAGGAAAGTCTGTTCCCAGAAAGCCTTGAACACTTCTTTTCAAGCACATTATATTCCCACTAAGCACGATATTTTTGCCGCTTGAAATTACATCTAGAGGCTGAAGGATTTCGTAAATTGAAAAAATGGGCACGGCTGATTTCGGTAATTGTTTTTGGAAACGTTATTTTTGCAGTGAAGATGATGCTCGTAAGATGGACATTTTCGAATTGATTATGGCGACTATCGGCGTCGCCTCTATTACGAAGCCCGATGAGTTTCTGTCAAAGAAGTATCAGATTGTCCGGTCACTTCTTGCCGCTACCGATTATATGTGTCAAGCACCAGAGGAGGGAAGAACACGATGCAACAACAAAACTGTAGTAGTCCCAACCAAGAAGAATGAACAAAGGACCATCGTCCTTAAATGTGAAGGGACTTGTAAAGGCAGAGAGTTTTCCGATCTTGAAATAGAACTCGAAGAATGCGCTCACGTGGTAAAACGGGGTAACTTTCAGGGTGACAAGAACAGAATGATCGGCGGTTCTGAAGGATGCCAAGGAACACATGTTATTGAGCCTAACAACAAGAAAAGGAAATTATTTGACGCAAGGAATGAAGGCGGCGTTAATGAATCCAAATTCGAGGCGTCTGAAAGAAGATTTAATGAAAGAATTGGGGAAATTGAGGACTCCAAGAGAAGGGTGCAAATTCTGCAAGTCATCCCAAAGCAAAGGATGGGTCGTGATGGCAAGCCTAAAAAAGGATTTGGGACTCGGATGAAGAAGCTGCAGAAGTTGAGGTGTTAGAATTTTTGTGCCAGTGGAACTAGTGATGTCTGTTATCATTCTTGAATGTATAAACATAACAATGACATGCAAAAAATTTTTGTTTTATGTCTTTCTTCAATCTGGTTGTGAAGATGATCTTTCTTGTTTTTGTTCGTTTTACCAAGGCAGGAAGAATTTTTTTTCCTTCTGAAGATGCTCACGCAATTATCCCACTTCCAAATGAACCAAATTTGAATGAAAAGCTCTTCCTGCCCGCAGTCATGCACTTATATATAATTAATATAAGAGTTTCTCCCTTTATATTCTGTCATACCAATTTGATCTTCTATACAGATATAGGATCAGTCCATCTTTTGGAAAACAGGCCTCCATTTTCCTTATTATCAGTCTATATGTAGACATAGCAATCTCGGACACGATGGATATGATTATTATATGACTGTCGTGTTATGCTCGTGCGTTTAACCTCCATTTAGTTTCTGGCGTTTATTTACAAGTTCTATTGAAGTTCTATCCCATTGGTTCCCTCTAGTTATGATTATTATCTTGGTCGTGATTCTTATAATCGTCAATTCATCTTTTCTTGTGGTATTATCCGTTGAGGCTGGTAACTTGTGATTTGCTTTAACCACTCCATTACTCCCCAAGAGCTCTTAATGGTTCCTTCGAACTAGTCCAATCTACAGAATAAACTAATTCAGCAAGTCGATCCCAATCTCAAGTGCAGGTGACATGTGTTGACTTAGTAATTGAAATAGCACTCAAGTTTGAAGTTGAAATAAATTTAGTTAGTTTAATGGGCAGTCAAGAATCAAGAAAGTGAAAGATCTGATATATATATATATATATTTGGGAGGGAGGGTGGGTGGGTGGATTGTTGTCTTCTTTGAATGAGTAGAAACTTTATTAGAATACAAGTCCATTTATTCCCTAAAACTCAGAACTAGTAAAAAATTCATTGAGCCAAGAAATGCAATGTAAAAACTCATAACAGATATAAAATGCCAAAGAATTTCTTCTTTATACATAAGCTAGGCAGTTGCATGCAAGCCTTCATTCAATGTGTTAAGCACTGTGACACATTTTTATCTGCAGGAGATGAAGCTGGAATTTCTTGTGCAGGAAACTTGGCTCTCGTGGAACTGTCAATGGCCTCGTTGATCAAACCAAAGAAATGATATCGGAACTGCTTTAAAAAGAAGGTTCTTACAGGCAAGTACTTCAAATTTATTGGAAGTACGGTTCAGCTTGACACTTTTGTTGTGACCTTATTATGGCGTAGACGTGGAAAGAAAATTAATAGGAGCTTGTTTGTATACCTTTGTGGGAAGAAGGGTCTGTCGAAAAAGGGCATCAACTGAGCTCTGTGGACCATCTCCTTCCTCAGCATCCTAACCACTTCCTCCTCTATTGTCTGCTTCAAATCCAACAAGGGTCTAGATTAGACTGCCTTTAAAAAAAATAAAATAATATATGATTCTAAGGTCAGTTTATTTTCAAGTGTGTGTATGATCAGTGTACCTTTAGTAGCCTCTTCACTTGCCTCCGCTGTTGCTCCATGATACAGAGCTTGACTGCCACCTGTACGAAGTCCCAAATTACATAACTGATAAATACATATGAAAATTTTCTAGCACTTCCAAGAAGTGTCGTTATGGCACGTATGTCCCATGTGGGTGCATGGATGGCACCTTCCAAGAAGTGATCATTTGTTAGGACTGCACATGTATTAATGCGGTATATCTATCCTTACCATAGAGTCGAACATTGCATGACTGGCTGCTCTTTCCTGAGTGTGAAGCTTGAATTCCACCGTTTTGGTGTTTTCTTTTACCTGTGGCTTATGGAGAACCTTCAAACAAATGTTCCTCTCATTCATTCACAAATTCTGGCTCTCTCTAATAAGTATATGTAAGCATGGAATTAAGTACCTAGCCCAGAAAGACTGCTGGATGCTTGCCGGGGCAGGCAGTATTTTGCACCTCTTCTACTTGATAATGGAGCTGCAGGCTGTGATGTAATACATTTTACAAACTTAAAGAAGCCAGCAAAAATATGGTTAAGATGTAATACACTTTACAAACTTAAAGAAGCCAGCAAAAAAATGGCTAAGTGTAAGCCAAAAGAAGAATTCATAATAATTGTAAAGAACATGCAATGTTAATAATAATAGTTACCTTTTGAGAAGATTTCCTGTTTGGGCTCTTCATAATCACTTCTTAATTATGGCTGATTATTATTTAGTGTAACCACTGAGATTAAGCTGAAGTGCATATGAAGATATGTTTATTTATAGTAAGTGTTTGGAGATCAATGTGTCTATTAGTATAAATAAATTAATGGAGGAATCAATCATCTGCTGTTGCTCCATCACCAGCAGCTCTTTTTCACCGAACTTTCTGATCCCTCTCATGCACGCTTTTAGTTAACTTCTTTCAAGTGTTCATTTTGCTTAATTAGCTCCTAAATTGCAAATTAAATCCCAGAAAAAAAAATGTAAAACCAGATAGTCACTCATGTTGTTTGCACAAAAAAAAAAAAAAAAAAAAATTGAAAAGGAGGATCGTCACTTATGTTGACCTGATTGACTGGGAGTTTAATCTCACAACTCAATATGTTAAGCCAATTGCTCCTCATACACGCCTCTTTTTATTGAATCTTGAATGGCATAAACGTGTTAAAAAGAAACAAAAAGTAATAAACAAAATAAGAGAAGGAAAAAATTATGGACTAGCATTGATTGTCTAGTATGTGGAGCGAGTAGGAGAAAGTAAGTACATCATTATTCTTTTTGACATTATCTTACCATCACCTTAACCGTCACAGATTAAGCAAAGTTTAAATCTTAATGATGATTCTTAGCACTAAACAGGCCATAAGTAATGAATTTTTTTTTGAGTCTTTTATGTTAATCAGAAAGAGGAAAGGTCGTATTTCATTTCTGCGCAGTTTTTGGTTTCTTGTCAAATGATATGATATATAGTTATTATTAATATGATATAGGATTATTATGATATAGTTAGGCGGTCATAACTGGAATAGTGACCTACTTATGAAAACATGAAATGCTTATGTTTGGAGGTACACAAATATTTAGCAATGCATCAAATACATTACCAACAAGATTTAAGATATTTGGTATCTATTGTCTTGTTCTTGTGATGCACTACACGTATCTCGATTAAGATCGGTGAAACTCATATCACAAGAAGATTTTAATTTGTTTTCATCTCTCTTTCTTTTCTGCATAAATTATCACCAAATAAACTTCATTAAAGATGTCAACACTTTGTTCTTTCTCTAGTCGTAGCATCAAGGTGTCAAGATGGGGTGGCCTCAAAGCCTGAGCCCGTGGCAGGCCCCAGACTTGCCGGTCCATGCTGTGGGCCCCTACTCAGGGCCTACTCGGGCGGTCTGGTTTAAGTAATTTGGACCCGCGGTTATGCCGCTGGGCTCGTGAATTTTTAATTAAAAAAATTTATACATTCAATTTTTTTGGAATTTTTTGGCACAGAGCCCAACGGCTCTCGGCCATTCTGAAAAAGCTGCTGCTGTAGGCAGCCGGCCCCTGCAGTGCCGTCACCAAGGCGCTGCAGGTGCCTTACTTTTTGACCATTTGGTTCATTTTTTTCCTTTATATTGTCTTGTCAAATTACTCTATGATTTTGAAAAAATTGAAAGAAGACGTTAAAAATTGAACGTTATTAAACGGTAAAAAAAGGATAGAGCTTCCTATAAATTCATGTTGTTAACTCAAACAAATTTACAAGTAAAAAATTACTTATCAGTAGCAAATTAGAAAATACTACATCAAACTTATATTACACTACACACTCTGATTTCTTCAATTTTCACTACTATCTTATGGAGGGTTTTCACGAATTTTCATCTATAAATCCTCATTTACACAATAGTAACTCTCCAATAAATTTAGATGAAGAGTATGATACAAATCCAGTACAAGAAAGTAGATCAACTCAAAGGCTAAGGAAGAAAAAACAAACATCAGATGTTTGGCAAATTTTTACAGTGGATAAAATAAATAAAAAAGCAGTGTGCACCATTTGTAGACAAGCTTATAATTGGGCTTATGGCGACGACATCGACACATTGGCTTGACACAAGAAGAAACATTTCGATGAAAGAGGACATATAGATCCTCGACAAGCTCAAATTTCTGCTTTTACTACTCCTGCTAGCTCTACTACTTTTACTAATTTCGTTTATTCGCATGAATGAATGAGACTTGGAATGTCTGAGTTTTTGGCAGCAAGCGAGATGTCATTTACATTTACAAAGGATCGTTATTTTGAGGAGTTTATACAAAAATTTGTTCAACCTTCTTATCGGTCTGTAAGTAGAAATACTGCTAGAGGTGATTGCATAAAATTATTTAATACAATGTCTGAAAAAATAAAACTTGAGCTTAGTGAATTTAATGGTAATGTGTGCTTTACATCTGATTGTTGGTCTGGAAGAAATCATAATGGTTATATTTGTGTCACTGCACATTATATTGATTCTAATTGGATGCTTCATAAGAAAATTATTGCTTTTCATTTACTTGAATTTTCACATAATGGAATAAATTTGTGTGGTAATATATTACAAGTATTTAATGAATTTTGTATGACAAACAAAGTATTTAGTATTAGTCTTGATAATGCTAGTGCTAATCTTGCTTGTATTGATCTCTTAAAAAATGCAATTAAGCCTCTTTTGATTCTAAATTTTTACATATGAGATGTGTTAATCATATATATAATTTAGTTGTACAAGATGATTTAAAACTAATAAATGTGCAAATATGTAAAATTACAGAAGTCATTAATTACATTTCTTGCTCCGGTTTTAAAGAACAAGAATTTGTAATTATTTGTAAAAATTTTGGTTTAAGAAAAAGAAAATTTATTGATGATATTCCAAATAGATGGAATTCAACTTATCTAATGTTAAGATCTTATTTAAAATATTCTGGTGCTATCAGTGCATTTGTTAATTCAAAACATCCGACTTTGAATCTTGAGGATTTGGAATGGGAAGATGCTTTTAAAGTTATGCGATTTTTGAAACCTTTTTACAATGCAACTAAAGCTTGTTCCGGAGTTTATTACCCAGCAAGTAATCTTGTAATGAACCAATTATTAGAAATTTCTAAACAATTTTCAACGTATAGAAATGATGTATTTTTCTTTGATGTTATTGATGCAATGGAAGAAAAATTTAGAAAATATTATCAACGCTTGCCTTATATTTTCCGGTTGCAGCTGTAATGGATCTTCGTTAAAAATTATTTGGTGCTCAATGTCCTTTGGAACAACTTAATGACTCATTGGCTTTTAACATTAGCATAAAATATGATGATTTAGAGTCTGCTATTTGTGAAATTTATAAGTACTATGCTATGAAATATGGTAATTTTGTATCTACTCAATCGAATGTGGACAGTTCTACTGCTACTACTACTAAAGGAAAAAAACCTGAAATGATGCAAGTAATGGAAAGGAAGAAACGAAATGCTTATTCTTCAAGTTCAAATGCAGACGGAGGCGACACTGATTTGGATAGATAATATGAATTTGACATTTCATGTATGCTAAATGAGGAAGAGTTTATCAATCTAGATGTCCTACAGTGGTGGAAATTAAATAAGCGTACTTATCCTATATTATCAAAAACGGCACAAGATTTTCTAAAATTCCAATTTCAACAGTTGCATCAGAGTCTGCTTTTAGTGCAGGTAATAGGGTGCTCAATGAAAGAAGATCAAGACTTACAGAAGATATTTTGGAAGCACTTATATGTGTGAAAGATTGGTTATACGCAGAAAGAAGGATGCAAGATAGAGTTCCTGACGATATAACCGAAGACTTCTCAAATCTTACAGTAGAAAAATCTGAGTCATAGATATAAAATAATTTGAACAACCAAATTATAGTTAGTATGTGCCAACTTAGTTGAGATGTATGTGAACTATAAATTTACAAATGATAGATAGTTTAGTATGTTCTAACCTATTTGGAATATACTATAACTATAGTGACGCAAATGAATTATTAGTTGTTTGAGTTGTTATCATATTATGGTTTAAATTTTAAAAGTTTAAGTGTTAAGATTACTCAGTTGTTGGCAATTTAAATTTGTGTAAATAATATTTGAATTGTAAGGTTTTTTATGTAATAAAATATTTGAAGTTTATTATTAAAAATTTTAATTTTATCTTATTATATGTTTACTTTTTAATTAGAATTTACAAATTTGAAAGACTAGTGATATTTTTAAAAAATATGGAAAAATTTTCGATTAAAGTATTTTAATTGTAATGTGTTTATTATAAAATTTAAAAAATGTAGCAAAAAAATAGTAAAAGAGTCCTATATGGGCTGGGTCAACCCGTGACTCACATGGGCCTGTAGGCTGGTCCGGAGGTAGAAAAATCCGGGCTGAGGCAGCCCAGACTGAGAAGCCCGTTTGTGCGGGCTCCCATCTATTGCGGGTCGTGTTAGGCCGCAAGAGTAGCTGGCCGGGCCGGCCTGACCCGCCCGTTTTGACACCATTATCGTAGCATATCCATCTAAAAGTACTACCCTTCATCATTCTAGAAGTCGGAATAGAGATTGCTTCTTACGGATCTCAATCTTTCAAGAAACTTCTAATATTGAAACTGCATTGATAAGTGTCCCACTATGCAAAAATATTTAAAATATGGGACACCTGTTAATACATGATTTGATATGAGCATATTTTACAATGTCCGTTATGGAAATTTGAACAAGTATCTATTTTCTCGAAGTAGCAATCTCAAAATGTTTCTTCAAATGAAAATAGAAAATTAAAACACAGAGAATGCGCACCTTTAACCTTTCATTTTTTATGGCAAACCACAAATATTAACACTGCTGCATTGAAAAAGACTGCAAGAAATTGGCAGAAACCCCTGATCTACCACGCGTAATCCTTTTTAGTGTTTTGGTTTCTTGAACAATCTCTAAGCAAACCTAACAGTGACACACATATATATATGGTCCCATACACATTGAAATACTACCACTCATCTGATCACACCCTTGTATAATTGTAAATGTAGTGCCATATATACAGAAAGGGGGAGGCAATTTCATTCTTTCTTTTTGTTTTGGGAAATTTACAAAACACATCCTGTGTTTGCTGTGTATCTACAGTTTACAATTTATATAATAGAAGTTTTGTATTTTTTTTCTATTTTTCTAGGCCGAAGTTTTTTTCCCCATTAAATAAAATACAATATGAAAAATGTAAATCTTAAAAATAAAAATTTTGCCTGCAGGCAGGCTGTTTATTGTGCCTTTGTGCATATAATTGTGGAAGAGTTTGAAATTGTTGGCTGATGTCATTGACATCCCTTGGCTGATTGGTGGGGATTTTAATGCCATATTGTCCAGAGAAGAAAGCGAGGGAGGAAATGCTCCTATAAATCAATCTATGGAGGAGTTTTCTGACTTTGTTACAGAGTGTAACTTGTCTGAAATAAACATGGACGGGGATGGGTTTACAGGGAGAAATTGGATAGAGTTTTACAAAACAGTATTAGGCTGGGGTGCTTTGATAATCTTGCTGTTAAGTCTTGAACAGGGATACATCAGATCATTGTCACCTATTGATGCAACCAGCTGAGCATAAAAGAATTACCAGTTCTTCATTCAGACTGCTGAATTTTTGGAGTATGCAGCCTTCTTTAGAGGAGGTGGCAGCTAATAATTGGAAATTGCTTCTGGTCCCCTAATCTAGGGGCTTATATGGATTCTACTACTAGTGAGATTGAAAAAGAAGTTAAAAATGTGGAATGCAGAAGACGTTGATAATATTTTCAGTAATATAAGCAAGCTGAAACAGTGGCCAAGGAGAAGGAAAGAGTTTTTGATTCTGTAATGTCTCCTGAGGCCAGGGCGGACCTTAATGAACTACTGGCAAAGGAAGAAATGTTCTGGAAGCAAAAGTCTGGTATAAAATGGTTAACAGAAGGGGACTGGAACACTAAGTTCTTTCATGCCTGGATGAAGCAGAATAGACTGAACAGTAGAATTTGGGGATTCATAATGTGCAAGGACAGCGGACGGATGATCCTAATTATGTCAAGCAATCTGCTGTCTCCTTTGTTTCTGAGTTACTCACTGCTAATCACGCTGTCGCTGGTGCTGATCTTTTGCAGAATATCCCTGCATTGGTTACTGAGGAAGATAATGCATGGCTTAATAAACTCCTGGAAATGGAAGAGCTGCAGGAGGCTGTGTTTTCTGTGGATAAAATGATTGCAGCTGGACCAGATGGCTTTGGGGCTGGGTTTTAACAAAGTTTCTGGAATTTTATTAAGGAAGAGCTGCTGGAGGCAATCTGTGATTTCTTTTAGGGGAAGATTTTGCACCCAGGTATCTCAGCCACCACTGTTGTTTTGATTCCAAAGGTGAATAAACTGAAGCACAGGAAAGATTATAGGCCAATCAGCCTGTGTAATGTGTCAATTACTAAAATCTTGAATACTAGACTTGCCAAAGTTATGCCTAAATTGATTTCCATGAATCAAAGTGGGTTCAATAAAGGGAGATGTATTTCAGAAAATATTTTAGTGGCTCAGGAGCTTATCAATCAGCTGCATAAGAAAGTTAAAAGGAGGTAATCTTGTGATTAAGCTTGATATGGCCAAAACATATGATAGGGTGTCTTGGACTTTTTTGATAGCTGTCATGGAAAAATTTGGCTTTAATGCTTGTTGGCTAGATAAGATTCAAAGGTGCATAGGTAGCTGCCACTTTTCTGTGTTGATCAATGGGGAGCTGCACAAGAGGATTAAGGCAAGGAGACCCGATTTCTCCTTCCTTATTTTTTATTATAGGCTTTGTCACGAGGGCTTAATCAATTATTCTTAGAGCACAAATCTCTGAACTACATTTATCTTGGTCCTCTCTCCATATCTCACCTGAGCTTTGCTGATGGTGTTACTATATTTGCTAATGGAAGCAAGAGGAATGTTCAGTATATCATGGACTTTCTGGAGAAATACACTTTGGGTTCTGGCCAAGCAGTGAATGCTGGTAAAAGCTCCTTTACTATGGAGAAATTGTGGAAGGGAAGAGGTCATTAAACATTGTACTGGTTTTCAGCATATTTCTTTGCTTATTAAATATTTGGGGGGTACCACTTCATAAGGGGGCTAAAATGGTATTCTTATATGATGATTTGATACAAAAAATTGGAGGAACAATTCTGCACTGGGAGAATCAATTCCTTACTCTGGCTGGGAACATTCCTCTATGCTAATATATCTGTTGCGAGTCTTGGATCCACTAAAAGTAGTTATAGGAAAGATTGAAAAGATCTTTTTAATGCATTACTTTGGGCTTTGGGGAGACAGATCGCTTGGGATAGAGTTTGCTTTCCACTAGAAGAAGGGAGCTTGAGGTTAAGAAGTTTGAAGGATTTGGCTAGGGATTTTGCCTGCAAACTGTGGTGGAACTTTAGAATGCAGGAACTATTTTTTTGTAAAGTGATGTATATGAAGTATTGCAGGAAGTGTCATCCTCTGATTATTACAGTTAAAAATACAGATTCTCTTATACGGAAACGGAAGAAACAGATTCTTCCTCCCCAGTGTGTTCACTCAATCCTGCAAATTCCAGTCTCAGAGAATGAGGATAGGGCTTACTGAATTCCTGAATCAACAGGTAACTTCACTTTCCAATCATGTCCTTCCTCTTCCAGAAGTGTTCATGTGAAGCAAAAATCTTATCAACTATTATGGAATAATGTTTTACCAGCTAAAATTGCTGCTTTCATTTGGAGGTTGTGGAATGGGTGAATCAGCTAAAATTGTTTGTATTTTCCTCACATAAGTCATTATTTACTTCTATTTTTCGATATGTGGTTTCTCCTTTATTTTTTCATTTCTTATATGGTAAATTAAACTTTCAGGATATTTTAGATATTAATACTAATCTTTTTAATTTAAGATTAATTTATTGGATCTCAAATAGTAAAAATTAAAAATAAAAGAGAAAAAAAGAAAAAATTTTAAAAAATACAGCATAATTCAGGCCTAGGCATGCTTTTCCAAGTCTAGGCACACTTTTTCCATGCATAAACCTGCCTAATCGTGCTTAATTCCAATTAATTGGTTAACGCTTTGAGTTGATAGGTTTTTTCACGCTTTTTGCCAAAGCGAAGCATTTTGCCCATACTTCGTGCCTGGGCGCGCTTTTTAGAACACTAACTGTAGGTGCTAAAACCCAATTCATAAGCCACGTCCGAGCCCTCCAAACTGCCCCGGTTTGAGTGGATTTTAACATGTTCTTCTAGTCATTTACCGGGTTAGTTGCAGGCTGGTCGCATGTTGCCATCTAGCCTGCTTGCTATCTGGTTCACCGGTTTCCGAGTTGACCTAGCCAGGCAGGGTTAAACCATTATGGTTTGACTCCTGATTCGTCCTTTTAACCCAACTTGACCTGTTACTATTTTTAGTTTGACGACCTATGTAGTTTTTTGAACAATTTATCAGAAAAAGTGTTCTCAAATTTTATTTTCCTAACAATAGTCCAAAAGGTATGATAGTGAATTTATACTGTTTTGTAAATTATTTTGCAAAAACTTGCTTAGAAATTGTAGAAGTACATGTGATCGTTAGAGCCGTATAAGCCGATACCAAATTCTCGTAAAAAAACATTCCTCCAACTACATAAGCTACTGAGCATTTCTATTTAAAAAAAAAAAGAAAAGAAAAATAAGGTTACTGAGAATTTAAAAATGCATAAAATTGGATTATTAATAAAATATCTAACACAAAGGATCAAGAGGTTGGCCTAATGGTTAAAAATATTCAACCTCTTATTGAGAGTTCTGGGATTTGAATCTTGTGCACTCCTCCTCTGACAAAAAAAAGTGATAATTCTATTGGGGTTAATTAATATCGACACTATACTTTTTTGTATCTATACCTCATTTTAATTAAAATGATGATCTTTGATATATAGTCATTGTCATAATTACATTTCAAATGTTTTTATATCTTATTGTTATCATCGACTTTTTGTTTATCTTGATATTGATGATTCCTATTTAAAAATTATATTAGATGCTTTTAAATAAAACAATAATTTTCTTTTAAAAAAATAAAGCAATAATTTGTCACAATTTGGTTTTAGTCCGAATATAATTAGCACATAAATTTTGTACAATCTTAACATATTTTTTAAAAGAATTTTTTGTCATAGTTATAAAACGTACTAATGGGTTAAAAATTAAAGATAAAAAATGGATCAAAATATTTTGAATATAAATATTATAATTTTAAAACAATAAGGATTTTTAATGCAAATAATATGGTGTGTTTAACAAAAGCTTTGGTGCCAATACATAACTACCATTCTATTGGTGGATCAAATATATTTTTGTAGTTGTAGTGGATCAAATATATTTTATTTTATCTCTTTATTTTTTAAAGTTCAAGAGTATTAAGCAGTCCATGTTGTTTATTTCAACTCATTCTATTTTTATTTCAAACATAATAATTGCAATAAAATCTCAATAAATGAATATTCAATAAATTGATAACTTCTGTTAAATGAATATATTCAATAAATTAATACTCCATTCGTCCCATAAAAATGGTCTCAATTTCTCTTTTTACTTGTGCCGAATTATAGTCCATTTTTATTAGTTAGCTTTTTAATTTTCTTATTATGTATATTGATATTAACAAATAAGAACTAATAAAATTGAATAACAATCAAATGAAGGGGCATATAAGGAAAAATGTTTATAAATTTCATTTTTTCAAGAATATTAATGGATTTTTCTTAAACTGTGTGAAAAATGATATTTGACCATGTTTATGAGATGGAGGGAGTAAATTTTTTTCGGCCCGAACTTATGTCCAAACTTACCTCAAAAACTAACCAAAAATTCTAAAGAGACGTGGAAATGAGACATGAATAAGTGACATTATAAAAGTGACACACTTTTATTGGATAATAAAAAGGTAATCATTTAATCATCACCTAATAATTAATGTATGCCATGTTAGAATATCATTCATTAATGTCACGTTTTTACGTCTCCTTGGAATTGTTCAAAACTAGCACATTGGATAAATTGTTAATTTTTCTAAAATAATAATTTTCACTAGTTCTAACATTATTAAAAATTATTATTTTATTGTTATGGAGGTTTTATTAGTGAAAACATTTGTTGGTCATTCAAATTCATCCAACAACAAAAGTATTTATAATGTGAGCTTTTACTGGGCCATTCAAAATCAAGAAACATGAGATATCTTATTTAGTATTTCAAATTTCAAATTCTAC
The DNA here is from genome assembly GCA_963692815.1 of Nyctanthes arbor-tristis. Classification (NCBI taxonomy): domain Eukaryota; kingdom Viridiplantae; phylum Streptophyta; class Magnoliopsida; order Lamiales; family Oleaceae; genus Nyctanthes; species Nyctanthes arbor-tristis. Next base: position 28,760 of record CAVNYN010214854.1, on the reverse strand, counting down.
TGTCACCTCCATTTTTGGAAGATGGGATATCTTGTTAGAATTTTTATTGTACACAAATAGAAAATAATTGATGATTTTATAATAATATTGACTAAGATTAACATTCATGCGGGCATGTGTAAATGGTAAATCTATGTTTTAAAACGTAATAGTCTAGTCACGTTTGAATATATCTGATGCAAGAAAATTAAGTGGATTATTATTATCATTATTATAAACTTAATTGGCAATCTAATTAAAATCAAGAAACTTGCCTTTCAGGAATAATGTGATTGAGACATGCATGGATGGCGTTTCCAAAATTAGAAATATCATTTCCACAAGTTTTTTAATGAGAAAAAGTGGAATACAAATTATAAAGTTTATGAAATGTAGGACAGGTCACCTTTTGATTATAACATAACTGTAGGGTCATGACTATAACACGAGAAAAGCATGTATTATTATGAACTTAGCTGAGAGTTCAATCTGTTTCAAAAAAAATCAAGAAACATTGTGTTTTCAGAATTAGAAATGTCATTTCTCATGAACGAATGGTTCACGAGGAAAGTGTAATACAGCCTGTTATAAAGTTGACTGACTGACTATATATAGCTGTCGCTCAAATCTACGTGACAATGGTTCCACTTGTCATTTCCATGGGGATAATCCTTGCAACAGAATCTCAATTTACTAAGAAAACAACTCCCGAAAAAATGTGATTACATAAATAGAAAAAAAATATAATTGTTAATGCACATTTAAAACGAGGTTTTAAAAATGACCATCCATATCACGTAATAATATATAGTATTAATTGAGCAAATATTGGATGTTGTTACAACAATATATATCTCTCAAAGTTTGTTGCAATCCCACCAGGACCAGAAATGGATCTCCATTTTCATCCAAGCAGGGGCTCCGAGTTCCAAATTGAAGTGGGCTACTTTGACACAGTGCTGGAGATCAAAGAAAAGATTCAAAAGGTGAAGGGAATCCCTATATCAAAACAAACCTTAGTTTTCAATGGCAATGCCCTATCGGACGAACTCAATGTCCACTACTCGGACATCCTCGACCAGTCCCACATTGAGGTTGTGGTCGTCGGAGAACCTTACCGAACAAAAATCCAACTCCTCGCGAAAATGCCAGCGCCTCGACAAGGCATTGCGCTTGAAATGGACGTTCAAGAAACTGTTAGGAGGCTGAAAGAGCGAATTCATGATATGGAAGGAATTCCGGCCGCAAGATTGGTTATCCGCACAAATGGGATTGAACTGCAGGATTCAAAATCACTACAAGATTGCGAGCTTTCAGATCATTCAGAAATCGAGGTGAGTTTTAGACCGTCTTCTGTTGCGGCTGCACCAACCACGACTTCATCAGGATCGTCGGGCAATAATATGGGTGCTGGATCAAAAAAGCTGAGGATTAACGTTTTGACAAAATGTGGGACTAAAAAGGTCCCAATTGAAGTGAATTCTTTGGATAACGTTGGGGAACTGAAGAAGAAGCTAGAAAAGTTGAATGAAAATGTGCTGCTCGATCTGCCACAAGAAGGCTATTTTTTCATTTACAAACAAAATGTGATGGATGATGATCGTTCTTTCAGGTACCACCACGTTGGACAAGGTGATACCATTGAGATCTTCAATGGGAGTGTTTCCGGTGGACCTTAATATTTTCTTAAGACTTCAATAGCAGTAAGTTACTAATGCAGTCCAACACAGTTAGACACACCCCATTTTAGCACTTTTTATTTGTTTGTGTAATCTTATGGTTAGTTTGGGTCTAAATAATGTTTGGTTTGATCCTGTTCATATGTATATTTTTATTAAGGAACTAGTGAACAAGTTTAATCAATTTCGCAGCTAGAAGTAATTGTGCTTTTCTTTTTCATTCAATGCATTATTGTAAAAACGTTACACTAATATGATTTCAATAGAAAAGAGTATACATCAAATCTTTCTTTGAAATTGAGTATACATCAATCTTGGTGTTGGAAATCATAGGAAAGAGTGGCTTTTTATAGTCAAAATCCTAGAAAGTGTGCTTATACTTGGAGAGATTGTAGCTGCTCTAAATAGATGGGACCGAATAATTTTTCCCCACTTTTTTTCTGAAGAAATATCTAAGTGGGCTTCACCTCTTTGATTGGAGTTCGGTTCAATTCCTTTCACTATGACCCCATTATAATGCCCAAAGTTTTCATCAATTAGCTTGTTTTCACTTGACGTATAATTATTTGTTAATTTATTTTCCTTTTTCTTTTTTTTTATATATTTAAAAATATGAGCAGCATTAAAAACATTTTTCACCTTTACAATATTCATTTTAGGATCGAAATTGTTTTGAATGAACAAATCATACTTGTTACTAGAAAATTAAAGATTGAAAGAAAATGATATTTTACTTCAAATATTTTTGACAAAAATAATATTTACACAAATACTTGAAACGTTTAATATCATGGACACTTTGGTAGTGTGGGATCTATATATAGTTTAAAAACAAAATTAAAGTATTTTATAAACTTCTACACTTCCATTTAAGTACTTGTGGTAGAACTTCAATTGATATTTGTAGAATACTAGGATTTTCAACAATTTTTATTTTAGTAGAAAAAAAATATTGTATGGAAAATAGTATGCAATATGTGTCTGTTCAGCGGCACATGTAACTATGCCTGTCTAATACGTGTGTTTGACAACTCAACTATTAATATTTTTTCATTAGTTTCATTTTTTCAAAGTGTTAAAAAGTAAAAGTCAAATAGCTTGACTTTTAGTAAAAAATAACCAATGAAATAATATTACACGCCTCTCTCACTGTCTTGTCAAAATAGTCCCTTCTCTATTTTCATATAGAGTAAAAAAGGTAATTCAATTAATATTCTTGAAAAAATAGAATTAAAAACATTTTTTCCTAATATACACGTTCATTTCATTATTATTCTACTTTAATAATTTTTTTTCTTTTTTTTTTGAAAGTACTTTAATAATTGTTAGTTGGTATAACAATGCACCTTAACAGTAAAAAAAAAAAGGGGATAACAATGCACATCAGATATAAGCATATAAGAAAATTAAGAAATAAACTAATGAGAGTGGATTATAATTTGGGACGACTGAAAAAGAAATAATTGACCATTTTCACGGGGCTGAGAGAGTATTAGAGCACAAAACAAGCAAATACATTGCTTTTCTCAAATAATAGTGCTATTTATCTAAATTGAAAGCTCGTATTTTTGCATTGAATGATGAGTGAATAATTATAAATGCATGGAGACATCTTCCTATACAATATATATAATGAAAAAATCCAATTATGCTAGAAATGGTCTCCAATCTTAACAAATATCATTTTAACTTCATCGAATATAGACATGAAAAGAACAAATATCTTACTGGTGTTATTGAAACCTGATTTCGGAGCATATGCAACCTACAATTAAACACGAGTAGAGAGAAAACTGAAAGCTCTTGATTGATTAATCAAAGCAACGAACCATAGAAGACGCATAAAAATGTTTAAATAGATACCCACCGGCTAAAGACTGAAGGCCCACACACAAAAATGCCAAAATACTAGTCGGTCTGTTTACGTAATAATTGTGTGTATATTAGTATATATAATATTGTTGGGAATTGACTCAAAATAATTTTGTAAAAGACAAACGGCTCGTGGAGTAAACTTTGATTGTCTTTGGGTACAAGAAAAATAAGGAAATAGGTCCTATTTTAACTAGAATTAAGCAAGGTTTTTTAGCTATAAATAGACATGTTGGGCTCTATAACCCTTAGAGCCGAACCAAAGTTGAGGGTAAAAAAGAAGTTGACCAATTTATGCTAAGAGAGAAAAATAAAAGGCAGGGAGAGTCAGAGGTCACGGCAGAAAGGAAAAAAAAAGTGCAGCCACGTGTTTGATAATTGGCCTTTGGTATTAGAGTGAGATAGGAAGCAAGAAAGCTAAACAGAGAGTTGTACGTGAGTCGATTATAGTGTACATTGAGCACTCTAGTTTTTTGTAAGAAGAGAGTAGTAGGATAAAGAAAATTCGTGACGGTAAAGAATTCTTTATCAATAAAGCGTCTCTTTCTGTGATTGTTAGTGATTTACCGGGCTACGTTAAGTTTGGTTTTTTCTCTCGTTTGTGCTTATTTTTCTTTTTTTTTTTTTTCCGCTACTTGGTTAATTGAATTTGAAGGGAAAAAGTGGTATATTTCCCAACAGTTTCCTATTACTGCACCATCGAGTAAATATAATTTATTAATTTGATATTGTTTTCTTTACCTTAAATGTTGGAGGAAGTGCGGCAAGCAATTCGTCGACAACCCATTCTTACTCGTTTATTATGTGTATATACTAGTATATTAAAACTTATGAGTTATGAACTTTAATTTGACACCCATATGGCATATTTTTTATTTTGCATATTTTTATTTTAAAATAATATCGTAATTATCAAAAGAACGAAATAAGTTGAAACTTTAAAATAGAAGGTCAAAACAAACAATAAACTGATTGGGGAAAAAAGACAAACACACCAAAAAAAAAAAAAATAATGCTATGTAGTAATAGTAGTATCTAGCAACTAGTCTAAGTGGCAACTAATGTAAATGATGAGTAAATTAAATATATAAATAAAAGACTCACTTGATTCAATATGTCATTTAATATCACTTTCATATAGTGCCACATTACAGTGGTGTTAAATAGCATTACTAAAAAAAAGTCCAAATTGTTAACTAAAGTTTGTATTTTGTATACTGTACTTATCTAAAACTATAACATTTATCACTACTATATAAAAGGTGGAATCTTTGTAAAACATTCAAATTCCACCTTTACTCCTACATTTTTTTCTTTAATTTCTACGTTGTCCATTATTTATATTTCACCCCTATTAATTTACTATATTATTTTTTTGAAAGGCAATTTACTACATTATTACCTTTAGCATTATCATTAAAGTCATCTGATCAAACTAATATTATTTTATTCATAATGTTTATCATATAATTTAATTTAACATTACTAAAGTCATCCATCCAATTAAACTAATATTCTTGGAATTTCAAATTTCAAACTCAAATTCATTCAAACTAATATTTTATAATGTTGCACATGCGACAATTTACAATAATGCTTAGATACATAATTTTGGTTAAAATTTTTCTAATCTAACTGAAAAATGAACCAAAACTAATTTTTTTGATAATTAAAACTTGAAAAAAAAAACTATGTATTGCCTGTATATAATTTATTTTTGTATTTTTTTAATCATAAAAACTTTTTAAAAAAAATCCATGCATTACATGTATTATTATTTGCAATCATTAAAACTTTTTTTAAAAAAACTATGTATCTAATTTATTTTTGTATTTTAAATATTAAAAATTCATAATTTACATTACACTACAATTAATCATTTTAATTTGATGTGAATACCCATTATATCAACTTTCACATATTATCTTTTCATGCATGCTTTATGTAATTTTTATCTTTTCGTGCAACTCTGTGATGTATGCATGCATGCCTTTTCTACTTAAGATTTATGATAAAGAAGATTGCATAGTGAAATGGAAAGACATATACTTTTATAGTTGAATCTTGATTTATGTTTTAATATGCAAAATTCATGAACAAAGTTGGTAAAATATTAATTTATTTTCTATTTTTTATTATCGATTTACGTTTGTATTTTTTAACATCGATTAATTTTTTTTTTTGGGTTCTTTTTTTACTTTCACATAGTTAATTTGAAAATTAAAATTTTTTATTAAAATTATTTTAAACCTAGCTAACTAATAAATTACCTATTAGAATATTACAAGTTGTGTTATTTTACAAGTATATTTAATATGTCTCACATGCTACAATTTAGATTAATACTGTCTTCATTTCTTTTATTTATTTTTATTTTTATTTTTGTTCTTTTTTGACTTTCACATAGTTTGGAATTTTAATTTAAATTTTTTTATTAAAAATGACTTTAAACCTAGCTAACTAATAGGTTAGCTATTACAATTTTACAAGTTGCCTAATTTTTCAAATTTATTTAATGTGTTTCGCATGCTACAATTTATATTAATCCTCAAATATATAATTTTGATTAAAATTTTTTAATTTATGTGAAAAATGAACTAGAACTATTTTATTGTCGTATTTTTTTATCATTAAAACATGAAAAAAAACTAATCATTACATGTATTATTATTTTTTTGCAATCAATCATTATATGTTATATTTGATGTCATTCAAGTTCCATAATCAAGACTAATAAATATTATAAAACAATTATTATATTTAATTTAATAATATTAAAAAGTCACCATATCAACCTTTACATCTCACCATATGGTTAAATTAGGCTATACAGTTGGGGATGGCTCTGGCTCAGGTGGAGACATTATGACATCATGGTGGAAATGCTTGTGGAATCGACCCATGCTGAGCGAGGTGAAATTTTTTGTGTCGAAGTTGTTTCTTGATATCCACCCTATGAATTCTTCTTTATTTCACCGACATGTGGTTCATTCACCATGGTGTGGATGACATGGCCAATATGTTGTGGATGATGGAGGACAGTCAATATGCTTTGGTTACATGCAACGCTATTAGCCAGACGTGGGAGAGGTCACCATTTTTTGGTGCTATTATGGATAGTAGGGGCGTCTATATGGGGGAGATTATCCTTCATGTGTGGAACCAGGTTAATGAGGAGGACTTTGATATTTGCTTGGTTGTCTTATGGCTGGTATGGAAAGCGAGGAATCTAGAGGTCTTTGAGAGGAAGAAGGCAAATGTTAATCAGATTCTTGGGCAGGCAAAAAAGTTTCTTGTGGAATTTCAGAGCGTGAATGCTGTTGTCCAGGGGCAGAGGGGACAGCCGACCTTCTCGGCCTCTTTCAGCTGTTTGGGTGCCTCCTCTGGAGGGCTGGGATAAAATAAATATGGACACTGCGGTTGGAGGGAATAGCCATATTAGTCTACGGGTGGTGGCTTAGTGGTCAGATGGTGGAGTAGTGTTTGCTGCAATAGAAATGAAGGAAGGAGGAATGATGGTTGATGGGGCAGAAGCTACGACAGTATTGAGAGGGGTGCAATTGGCGCTAGAACAAAGGAATGATGAAAGTGATTATTGAATCCGACTCCCTCAACGTTGTTTCGATCCTTTATAAACCGAGGTTCAGGCCATTGAAAGCTTTTTGATTCTTAAGATTCTTGAGTTGGCTAACCAATTTGAGGAGTTGAATTTCCATCACATTTCACGCAATGCTAATGGCGTGGCTCATTTGATTGTCAAGTTTGCTTTCCAGCAGGCAGTCATGCAACTATGGACGGAAGATGTCCGGGCTTTTATTTCACATACTTTAGATGATGTATGAAGTCTTATGAAATTGATGAATGAAAGTTGATTGCCAAAAAAAAAAACCTTCACATCTCATATACTGTACCCATTATAAATTGATGATCAAAATTCAAATAAATCTAAGAATATTGAAATACAAATCCAACTTATATTTCTACTTCAATTCAATCCAATCTTAGTTTCAATCAATTCTCTAGAAGAATAGCTTCGTTGGCATAACAAAAAAGGAAGAGCATTGAATGCTAATAAAAAATTTGAGTGCATTTGATCAAGAATGGAGCATCAATGTTTCGATCCTTCATAAAAGTTGTATTGAAAACTATAAGAATGCAAACGGTCCCATGCAAGTTCAAAAACTGATTTTAATGAATGAAGAGGTAATATTTTTAGTTGTTTATATTTTGAATCACTGTACTATTTTCTTAGTAATTCTTTTTCAGGCTAACTCATTTCTTTTTATGTCTTTGTAGGCCAAAGAAATCCAAGCCACATTATTTAGTGAGACAATCAAAATCTTTAGTGATACAAGTCGGAAAGGGAATACTTACAACATTCACTCAGAACAGGAGTGCTCAAAATGATATTCAATTTGTAGACGTTTTAATTCGAATTGGTAATGGAACGGAGCCAACAATAAATGATGATTTCATTTCTTTAACAATAGAGACAGTAATAGTAGGTGATGTAGAATCTCAAGAGTTAAAACTCATAAATTCTATTTTCCCAGATTTAGCAAAAAATGCATCTTCGTCTGAATATATAACATGCGTGGGATTCTTTCAACAAAAAATGAATATGTTGACTATCTTAATGATAAGTTAGTTCAATTATTTTCTGGTAAAAGTAGAGAATTTGTTAGTTTTGATGAATGGATTGGTGATAGGAACAACTATTGCCAAGAAGAATTTTTAAATACGTTGTTGCCAAATGGTTTATCACAACACAAACTGGTGTTGAAAAAGAATTGTCCAATTATGCTATTAAGAAACTTGGATCCCTCCAATAGACATTGCAATGGAACAAGAATGATATGTTATGATTTTGGAACAAATGTCATTCATATAGAAATAACCTTCAGACAACGTGCTTGGAAACAAGTTTTTCTTCCTCGAATCCCAATAAGCCCTGCAAACGATGAAGGCTATACATTCAAATTTAAGAGAAAACAATTTCCAAATACGACTTTGCTTTGCAATGGCTATCAACAAAGCATAAGGACAAACTATACGTCATGTAGTAATATATCTTCTAGAGTATGTCTTTTCACAGGGACAACTATATGTTGCGTTTTCACATAGAGTTTTAATGCAAATAATAAAAGTGTTGGTTCAATCAGACAACAAAAGCAAGAAAAGTGTTAAAAAAAAAATTGGAAGTAAGAAAAGTGTAACGTTGACCAAAAATATTGTGTATAAAGAAGTGCTTTTATAATAAAATTTTCTTGCGATCAAATATATTTATTGTAACATACGACATGCAACGCTTGTTCCGATGACTAGTTTAAATCAAAGAGATAATAATAATAAGAGAGATCTATTATTTAATTTTAATTTTAGTTGACAGTAAATTAGAGACCATATTGAAATAGGTTTAAAAACTTCGAATATCACCTACGACTTAATTGAACATATTTGTAAATATTGGGATATGTTGTAAAAGTACCAAAAAAAGGAAAAAAAAAAGAAAAAAGAAAGAAGAAGAAGAAGAAAAAGAAGAATGTTAAAACTTTACTTTTTAATCTATAGATCAAGCTTACGAACAATGTTTGTGTTGACATTCACAATGAGACCTTTATGTTTGAGACCCATATGCAATACATTTGGGCACCAAAACAGTGCCATTTTATTAGAATAGAAAGAAAAGAAAAATAAGTTTAAAAAGCTTAAAAGAATCTACAAGGTTTAAAAACTTTCTTGCAAAATCCAACTGGGAAGCAGTCCTTCGACCATCAAGATTCTCAATCAAGAAGCCCAAACTGGAAATCAAAACTTCTTTCAAAATTCTTCACCATCAAAAAATCCTTCCACTGCCAGGAAATCCTACACATCAGAATCTTTCTAGAAGCAAAATCATTTGATTCCATTGCCTTTATAGCACCGTATTGAAAATCCATTCAGCATCCTCTGTTGTGGGTTTTGAGGGTAAGGCGCTTTGATAGAATTTTCTCTTTAGAGGAAAAACTCCATGATAGATGTTGATCATTTTCCAAAAGCCTTTTTCTCATTTCCCCCCTTAGAATTTTCTGAAATTTTCCATCTTCTTCCTGTCTTCATTTGATAATCTTTCCATTTTGTCCTTGGCATGCTAATATCCAGAAAGAGTACATTTCATAAAGAACATCACATTGGGCTTCTTGATATAGCTTCTTAATCGCCCTTGGATTGTTTCTTGCACTTGAAGCCGTACAACAAAAGTGATTAAAAATGTTTGGTGTATCTCAATAAAAACAGTATTTAAATGAGCAGTAGGTAAAGGGTAGAAATTTGAATTTCCCATTCCCTAATCCAAAAAGCCAGACTGGTAATTGGTACAAGATTCTCAACAGAAGATAGAAGTTGAGAAATTAAGGCTGCTGGAGATGTGGCTAGGTAGAATACATTGATTTCTTTGCTATGGTTGAGGTAAAGCATCCACCTACTTGCAATAATTATGACCATAGCTCTCGTCATCAACTGCCTGGCAAATCTGTCCAAAAATGTTCCATATATCTAGCTTGTAGCACCTACAGTAGAAAATTTGAAGACAAAATAAGAAAGTATTTTGCAATATTTGAAGGGTTCATTGTAATTGAGCATTACAGTTGTAAATGGAATGAAAACTCATTTTCCTTTCCCGAATGGATTTAACAAATGAAGAAGGAGATTGAAAGTTTTGATTAATCAACATGGGTGGTAAGGTAGGGTAAAACAGTTTTACGATAATGAGATGGCTTCGTGTAGAGTTTGATGGAAGGACTACCCCAAGCATCTAAGTTTACAAGGCCTGCCACATGACCTTTGAGTTCCTCTGGCATTGAGTTCCTTTAAGTTCCTCTGGCTTGATAAAAACTAATGAATAGTTGTCAACAGGCTTTTTCTTTGAACACGGCCAGAGTAAAAAACGTCAGCATATTGGTTGTGATCCAATTCCAATTTGAAAGGCAATTTTTTTTTACCACCAGCAATTTTGGTTGTACCATTTTGACCAAACAATTAATCTTCACTTTCCCCTCTTATTATATAGGGAAAAATATGACTTATGCAGTGAATAAGATATCGATTGTATTCATCTCATCGAGTTATCCAAAAAATATATATTATATGCTGAAAAACGGACACCGTAAGTAAAAATCATGCCTCTTTTTTTGCACACCGACTGTCAAACCACTCCAGGGCCTATAATGATGGCAGGTCAGTTAAATTTTGCTTATACAATCAAATCAAATTTGCTCCGCTGATCGATTTTGGCTAATGCGCTGGTTAATACCTATGGAACAGAGGGACATGTAAGACAAATGGAATTCTTGGAGACTAAGTTTTTGGAACACTATTTACCTAGGAATTCTTTTGCAAATTTTCTTCTCAAAACTCGTAAGACTAGTTTCTTGAGATAGTTGTTTTTGGCATGTTTTGTGCACACATTCTATGGTGTCTTTTGGACACCATCTTATGGTGTCCAAAGGACAGTGTGGTAATCACCCGTTGTTTTGTGTGCTAACTAGTAGAAGCATAATTGGTCATGTTTTGTATGTCAACTGATACAATTTTTTAACTAATGAAATTGTTGGCCACTTTGAGTAAAAAAAGAAGTTGACGCACATAGACCTTCCACTTGACCATGACATTAACTATTTTGTAGGATTGCCTGGCAGGAGAAATGTCTTCTACTCTAGCTCTCTTATACATTGAAAATTACTTTTAAGCAAGCATTACAAAGTTTATTTAGCAAGTATTACTATACCTCCTATTGTGACACAGAGAGTATATAAATCTTGATTTGTTAAAAATATAGTAGAAAAGAGTGTTATTTAAAGTCACATGGAAGGTACGCTAGAAGAAACATTAAGTGCTTATACTTAGAAAAATCGTAGCCACTAAAAGTTAGATGATTTGTTGATATCGCATGATTTCCTTTTTTCCTCTTAAGAAATTCCATATTTTTTATTATATTAAATATCTTTAAAATTTTTTTTAATTATTTTAAAAACTATAACGCCTTTAAAGAAAACCTCCATTTTTATCACGTTTTTCTCATCAACTTTTTATTGAATGATACATTGTCTACATATTTTATTAGCATGTTTTGGGTTGATGGGTAAATATTTATTAATATATAATTGTTTGCTTTGCATATTTAAAAAATATAAGCAGAATTAAAAGCTTTTTACACTTTTCTAGTACTCTTTTAGATGGAAATCGTTATGGTTAGCAAATTATACTTGTTAATAGAAAGTTAAAAATGAGAAAAAAATAATATTTTAAGTTCAAATATTAAGTAAATATTGATGAACTTTAATATCTTGGACACCTAGTTGTGTAACATTGGTAATGAGCATTCCCTACAATATCTACTATGAAATTAATCACTTTGTTTATCTATATAGTTTAATAACAAATTATAATATTTTACAAATGTCTTTAAATACTTCTTGTAGAACTTTATTTGACATCTATTGAATTTTCAACAACTTGTATTTCATTGAGAAAAAATAATATTTGTTGAAGACGGTATGCACTGCATGTTTGTGTTTTTGCCCGCATGTGCTTGCACCTGCGTATGTGCATATATAATTAAATGAATGGCCCCATTTAGCTCAGTCATTTAGTTTTACAGTAGTGTTTTGTCGATCTTTTAACCACTTCTTATATGACAAATGATCTCAAATACAAGTAACTAGAAATACATAGTTACTTAATATTACTTTTTTGAAACTATACACAAAATAAAAGAACCAATATCTTACGGGTGCTATGGAAACCAAGAAAAATTAAGATTGAAGATATATAAAATAGAAAATATTGAGCTTTGTCATAAGTATAACTTGTTGAAGTTTATTCAACTAACAATTGAAAAATATATAAGTAGCTAAAGGCTCATGCGTTCACTAATAACTTCTAGAGTTAATTACAGCCAACGTCCCCAACTTTTTAAGTTATTTTAGATTACGTCTCTAACTTTTAATTTTACTTCTCGACGCCTTCAACCTTTTAAAAGTGTTATACTTACTATGACGGTTTTGTCTATTTCTACGGTTAAATTGGAGGGTATTATGATAAAACATAAAAAAAAAATAAATATTCTAATGTTTAAAATTAAAAAAAAAAAGGAGACACCCTCTTAGGCTGCCGGAAATGGCAGCATCCGACAGCACAGGGGGGAGACTCCCCCCTTTTTTGCCAGAAATGACAACCATAAGTGGGGGAGTCTCCCCCTCGGTACTGTTGCAAATGGCAACACTGTGTTGCCATTTCTGACAAAAAAATGGGGGGAGACTCCTTCCTTTTTGACTGCCATTTCCCAGTGGCTGTCTGCCATTGTTGGTAGAAAAGAGGGGAGACTCCCCCCTTTTGGTTGCTTGCCATTTCTGACAGCGAAAGGGGGAATGTCTCCCCCTACTTTTTTTTTTAAAATTTTAAACATTAAAATATTTAATTTTTTATATTTTATAATAATACCTCCCAATTTAACTGTAGAAATAGACGGAAGCCATCATAGGAATGTTAAATGTAATACTATAAAAAATTAGAGACACCCAAAAGTAAAATTAAAAGTTGGAGACGTAATCTAAAATTAAAGATTGGGGACGTTAGATGTAATTAACTCTAACTTCTAGACCATGCCTTTCATTTGTGAATCATTTACCGGCATTTCTTTTATATACATATATGTGTGTGTATATATCATACTACGTCTCAACACAATAGATAATGATGCATATATTGTAGTAATTGATCTAAAAACATTCTTACCATTTTTGAGTGGAATTTTATTACTCTAGAAACATCGAGTGTTCAGTATTTCACATTTATTATATTGGTAAGTTTACTTCAAGCAAATGAGAAACTGACAAGTAAATGTAGTCTTAGTTAACTGAAATGGAAAATAGATTTTATGAAAATGATGGAGGATTTGTGTAATATTAGTAGATCCCTTATTTTTAACTAGAACTAGAAAGAGATTACCAATATGGGCTTAATTCCTTCAAATGAATTGGAACCGGACGGAACCTAAGAGATCACTTGTTAGAAACAATGCAGACAAAATAGAAAATACCCCCTTCCAAAGAACAAAAAGTCTGAGATGAATTATGTGAAATATGGTAAAAGTTTGGGATTAAGCATCCCAAAGAATCGGAACTAGACAAAACCTAAGAGATCACTTATGTTGTAGAAAACAACATCGAGAAAATACCCCGTTCCAAAAATAAAAGTCTAGATGAATATGTGAAACATCGTGAAGTTTTGGGATGATAATTGAAATTTATCATATCTTATACGCAAGGGTAATTTCACAAAAGGTTCCCAATCTTTGGGCTAAGAATCGATTTCGTCCCCAACCTTTTTAAGACTCTCTTGGATCTCTAACTTTTCATAAATGCTCACAAAAGTTTTTTTAACTATTCACTCAACTTTGCATAGAAAATGACAATTATACCTTTTAGCCTTTTAATTTTAAAAATAAAATATTTAGATATATTAAAAATAATAAAAAAATTAAAAAAACCCACTCGACCCTACCTTACCCAAGACGGCTGCCGGAAATTGCTGCCGTAGCCATTTTCGGCTGCCAAAAAACTGCCTAAAACAAAAGTAGATATGGGGGATGGATCCTCCATTTTGCCGCCCATTTCGAGCAGTAAAATAGGGGGTTGATTTGCTACCCTAAATGGGGTGCAAAATGGAGGGATCCACCCTCACATATATGCTACCGGTAACGGAGCAGTTTGCTGCCGCTTCTGGCAACTTTTTGGCCACCAGAAATAGCTCCGGCGGCCGTCTTAGATAGGGTGGGGTAGGTGGGCTTTTTTAAATATTTTTAATATTTTTAAATGTTTTGTTTTAAAAATTACAAGATTGAAAGGTATAATAGTTATTTTATATAAAAAGTTGAGTGAATAGTGAAAAAAAGACATGTGTGAGTATTTATGAAAGGTTGAGGGCTCAAGAGAGTCTTAAAAAAATTGAGAATGAAATTGATTCTTAATCCAAAAGTTGGGGACCTTTTGTGAAATTAACCCCATATGCAATTGCCACGAGAAATTCCCCGTCCCTCTTCCTTTTGGCAGGTCCTCCATTCTCAGCCCAAAAAATCCCGCCAAATTCCCTGTTCGATTTTTTTCTTAATTCTCCGCTTTGAATGTAATTCTCATACATATACGCATAGTTTCTGTTGCCAATCCGATTGAGTAACTTTCCCGATTTCATTTCTTGCCTCTTACATTTCAATTTCACTTCTAGGTTTTTTGCATTCGACAGCTTGGTTTTGCAGTTACCATAGTAGCGTTCAAGAGTTCCGGAGGATGAGTGCTGTCAACATAAAAGACGTTACAGTTTTGGACAATCCGGCGCCGTTTCTTGACCCTTTCCAGTTCGAGATCTCTTACGAGTGCTTAACTCCGTTAAAAGATGGTAAATACGCTGTTTCTTTTTCCTTTTGGATCTTCATTTTTGGGCTTCTGCATCTGTAGTTAAGAGCCTTTTAGAGGTGAATTTGTTCATGTTTGAGAACTGATTCAGACTCTTCCTTCCTGGGGTAAAATGATTGAAAGATTGCTTATAACCATTTCCCCTTCTTTTCCCACTTTTTATGTATAATCTGTTCTTCCTGGCACTTACATAAAATTAAGGCTGAAAAATGGCAGCCTGAAATCCAAGTTATTTTAAAAAAATAAAAATAAAAAATGAAACAGAATGCCCGAGTGATTTTTAATCTTTTACAAAGATTTGTGCAGAATGCGGTCTGGTATGATTCGGTTGACTGAACTTCTATTGGAACGATTAATGGTAGTTGGGGAAGAAAGCAAAATCAATGGAAATACGAAATAAATGAAATTATTTGAAGATAACATTACACAGTACGATGATATGTTTTTGTTAATTGGTGTTATTATTACTGAATTTTAGGCTGTTACTGTCAAGAAAAAGGGCCCGCCTGTTTTCAGATTGAATTATTTGACATCGTTCTTTACAACTTATTTTTTCACTGCAAAAAACTCTACAATTCAAACTTAAACTGTACATTTTCACTTTTTAACAACACATCCCAAACAGTAATATCTTCTAATCCAAAAATAAAAAAATCTAGCCATAAGAAACAAGCTCTCGCTATTTGCAATTAGATTATTGTTCACTGAACAAACTAAAAGAAATTGATATATGGCTGGCAATTAGCATCTACATATGGCTAGCAATAATTTGATGAATGCGAATGAGAAAGTATCCAACCCTAGTTCCTTTTCCATGGCCGTATAAGAAACTTTTGTTTGTTGCAGATTTAGAATGGAAGCTAATTTATGTGGGATCAGCGGAGGATGAAACATATGACCAAGTACTAGAAAGTGTGCTTGTTGGTCCGGTTAATGTTGGCAACTATCGATTTGTTTTTCAGGTATTTTATATGCTTTTCAATCCCAAATTCCTTACTTTTGGTCTTTCTAGTAAGCTGTCCGTGATTATATTTCCCAAAATTTCCCAGGCAGATCCTCCCGATCCATCAAAGATCCGTGAGGAAGACATTATTGGAGTCACGGTACTACTATTGACATGCTCATGTCAGGGGCAAGAATTCCTTCGAGTAGGCTATTATGTCAACAACGATTATGAGGATGAGCAGCTAAGAGAATAACCTCCTCGGAAGGTTTTGATTGATAAGATCCAAAGAAATATTTTGGCCGACAAGCCTAGAGTAACCAAATTTCAAATTAGTTTTTATCCTGAGAATGATGAAAATGGAGATCAGCCTCCTCCATCCCATGTCCCGGAGAATGTTGCAGAAGTCATTGTGCAGGGGAATGAACCAGTTTCTGTAAACCATCAGCCTGATGTTCAATCAACATAAACTCCAGTTGGTACTGTAACATTTGCACCCCAAATAGATTTCCATTTATGAATTGTCTTGTTTCTTCATTTGATCAATTTTGAAGAATTTGCCTCAGATCTTGAAAGTTTGACTTTGTTGAGAAGAATAGTCCAATGTGTCGATCATTTTCTTTTATATTATTTTGATGAGTTAACGTCATTATGTGGTAGCTGATTGCGGAGGGGGGAAAAAGAAGAAAGAAAAATTGTAATGGCACAAAAAGGGGGGAAAATAATTATGTGCTAGCTGAACTTTGTCCAACGTATGATTTAAGAAGGATATATAAATATATATATATATATATATATATTTTTACATAGAAAAGACTAGGAAAAATTTTTATGTATCAAATGCATATGTTTGTTCGATTTAGAGAACATATCTCACCTTTTCCTTCGCAGAGTAAAAATTTTTTGTACTAACACTGCAGAAGTGAGCACATGTTTTAATATATACCATGGTAAGAGTATGATGTCATGATACATGTGTACATACTCATGTATTGTCACATGAGAATGGAATATAATAAAATACCCTCACAATGGTACCTTAAAATTTTTTACTACTTCCACGGCCTATGCCTCCATCGCATAACTCAAAAGAGTGACTTTTTATTTATTTATTTATTTTTATTTTTTATTTTTTTACACCTCCATCAGATACGTAAAGCTGGACTTTGACACCACTTGACATAGCATGAGACAAGAATTGAAGTGAGAATTATAGGAAACGGAATCCATCAGCCGAAAAAGAGAATTCTTACGAGTTATATTGTTGAATGAATGATGAAAATAAAAGTCTAAGAGGTATTTAAATAGCTCTAGGCAAGTCCTAAGGTCAAAATAGGAAAAGAATAAATTATAAACAAAAATTTAAAAAAATAGAAAAATAAAAAATTGTAATTTTGAGGCGTAAACGACCGTGAATGGTTGAAAACTAATGAGGTGATGAGCTAAATTTGAACATCGAACGCCAAATTCTCAAATTTCAGCTAAATGTTCAACTGCATCACTTGAAAATTTGAATTATTGGAAGAAATGTCCTTGGAAAGTTGATGAATTGAGGGTCTACCTTGCAATTATTTTTATCTTTTTTTAAGTACTAGTGACGGCTCGTGCGTTGCACGTGTCGTCAACTTTATGTGGAATATATATCCTGATGCTACAAAGGAATCAAACAACAAATAAAATGACTTCTAACGTTTGGTGAAAAAATGAATGTCTCCTACAATAGATTATAAGACACTACTAAGCAACTACACCTTCCCTCAATGAATTAGCTTTACATACAAAATGACTTTCTATCCAACCCAAAAAAAGAAAAAAAGGAAAAAGGTTTGCAAACGAATATGTCATATGTGAACATGACATTTGAAATCTTCTATACGAGAGAAATGCCCAAGCTTCCAAATCATGGCCATCGATTTTCTTTCCTTCTACAAAAATCTAGATTCTGCAGTAAAATAGAATACATATGATAATAAATCAAGACTAAAGAACATAGACATTCAACACAAAGTTGATAATCCAAATTTAATAGAGACAAAAGATTAAACCTCTACCTTAATAATGCAGCGCCATTTTCTAAACTTCGTTATTATCAGAATCATGGAGCCTATTGAACTGTTTGTTTTGTTAATTCTTCCAATTGCATAAGATCCTTTCACAAATTACTCCTTATATTCTCATTTTAGATGCTTTTTCAATGTTTTAAACATTTTCCAACGATGACACGATTAGATCCCACCAAATAATAAAACATTGAAAAATGGCAAACAATTCTTACTTCCAGATTGAGGAAAAAAGGCACCATTTGTCTGTAGGGAATGGAAAGAAAGAAATGTTTACAATAAAGCTCATGAAATTCAATCCCAATACTAAACCACAGTTGGGGAAAGTCAATCTTTTTTTCAAAACTCTTTGTTTAGAAAGAGCCATCTGTGTAACAATTAAGATAAAATACAGACTGCATTTATCATTCCGAAAATGAAAAATAAGAACCGTGAGATAACCCAATGATGGCGAGCACTAAAAACGACGTCAACTGGTCTGTTCTTAATCCTGAAGTAGTAAACATACTTGAGGTTTCCAGTGATCAAGCAATAAACACAAAAAGCTAAGATCTACAAATTTACCCACAAATACACAAAGCCCTAAAATCAAGAGGGGTGACTAAGTATTTACAAATCATAATTAATTAGTATATCAATATTAACTAACTTCACTCTAATGTAACAAAATAAACGGGCCAAAGTAGAAACAGATTTCCACAAAAAGCACAAGTAAGAAAATGTTGATTATGTTGGTATATATTGATATGGGGCTCTTTTTTTGTTATTTTTTTTATTTTAACCAATTACAAAGTAGTGCCTGATTTTATTAATAGAAAAACAAATCAAAAGTAAGTTTGAGAAGGCCCCTCAACAAATTGGTCCAAAGAGATGACCCTGGCGATACGGGGTTCTTCATGAGAATAAGAAAACACACACATTGGTAAGAGAGCTACAGAAGTAAAAGGCTCTCATAATTCTAAATCTATATTCGAATAATTCTTCACAACAGTTAGAAGCAAAGTAGTAATCAGTGTAACTTTCAAGACTCACAGTAAATTTCAAAACAGTCGCGTGAATCCCTCACCCGTGCTTTTCCGTCCGCCGGTTGAGACTTACGTTTTCACCGATTGAGAAAATAGAATCAGAGATAATGGAACACCCAAAAGGAAATCAATTTGTCAAAAGAGGAAGTTTATCTAGAGAGAGCGAAAAGCTTCAAGAACAAATCTTCAAGATCAAGACAGTTGAGTGGTGAGCTTCGGCCATCGAGAAGAACACAAACGAGGAATCGACTTGACGAAAGAAGGGATTTGAGAGAGAGGGAGAGAGAGTCTGTGTGAGGAGCTGAGAAGAACAAATGAAATCAATAAAATTTGTGGCTGAGAACAAAAGACAATTCTAGGTGATTTCGGAGGCAATTTTGGAAACAGGGCAAAAATTCTATTCTATTAAAAGAAGGGAGAATATTGTACTAAAAACAGCCTAAGATACTAAAGAAAGTCAAAGACTATATGAAGGAGATAATGTGGGCTTTCTGGCTAAGCTTAAAAAGTATACTTCCCGATAATTTTGGAGATACTTATTCATCAACCATTTTTTCTACAGTTTACTCTAAAAAGTTCAATCTGCCTGACAGGTAAAATAATTAACTAAGCAGCAAAGTACACAAATATTTCAGGAAAGAAAACACTAAATCCATGAACATCTAGTCCACATCTTTCCAACACATTGTCAACATCTATGTACAACATAACTATGAATTCCTTCTAACCGCAAACAAATGATCTCCATTTTGATTCTCCAATAAAGAAGATGAAACACATAAAGAACAAGGGAAAAAAATAAATCTATTTTAATTTTTTCATAAAAAAACTTAAGTAAACCCCCAATAGAGGCGGAAAACCAACTCTCACAAAAGAAGAAAAGTTAAAAAAAAGGAAAAAATCCCAATGAAGAGACAATTTGTAATCCTAAAACACATAGTAACTTCAACAAAAACAGACCGTACAGTAGGCAAAGTGAACCCCTAAAATTAGAACCTAAAACTATGGGAAAAAGGAAGACAAATTATTTAAAAAAAAAAAAAAGAGGAAGAAGAATACCTGCAATCGATCTTTTAGCCGTCCCAAGCCTCTCTAACATGCAAGGATTAAACAAAAAAAAAAACCCCAAAATCAGAAGTCAAAAATAGAGACAATTGATTAGATGTCGACGAAAATGGAAATAACTCACCATATTATCAAAACCATAGCTAAAGTCAATCGAGAAACCCAAAAATTGGAAAGGAAAACTATTCCAGAGAGGACCAATGCTTGCTCGAAACCGTTCATTACACAAGGATAAATGTGCATGGTTTTCATTGTATAACAAATTTTTTTTTCTTTTCTTCTTTTTTCTTTTTTGGTGGATGATGGAGAGAGATTGGATTTATCCTTTATTTTTTTGAGTAAAGATTTATCCTTTATTTGATATGTTGAATAATATAATAATAATAAAAAACAATCTAAATATGCAATTTTCGAATTAGTCATCTCAAACGTCATTTACACATAGAGAAATGGAGTTCTTTAAAAATTTCTTCAATTAAATAAATTGTTTTTTTTCCAGAGATTATTTTAATGATAATTTTGTTTTAAATTGTTAAGATATAGCGCTCTTTATTTTTGTAAGAAATTTCAATTCTTAAAGGATGCTTATATTTACATCACAAATTTTATTAACTACTCGACATATTAATTTTATCTAACATCCTTTAACTTCACAAATTTTCATATTTAGGTCCTTAATTTTTTACGTCATTGGTTTATACGTAATTCTATAAATTTAATATTATTATATCTTGTTTAAAACCCAGTTAAATCTTCATGCTACTTTATTTTCAGTCCAAGGATTATATGCAACGTTCTTTTTAGCAGTATGATGCATATGCCAACAAGTAAGAACAAATTACGGGCAAATGAGCCACCGTATCCTTGGCCATCTAAGGTACTCAATCAAGCCTTTTTATTATTCTGATAAAAGTTTTTGATGTGCCTTTTTATCTTTTTCCATTTTTTACTACTTTTTCCCTTTCTTGCAACTGGTTTTTTTAGTTTGTGCTTATAATTTTTGTCTTTTGATTGATACCCCAATCCTTGGGTCTGGTATCAACCTCAACCAACAATAGGAGACATTCGGGCATAATGAAGAATAACAAAGAATTATGCCCCGATCGAAACATTAATATTTTGTTTACATCACATTATAATATATGTACAGAATAATTAATTCACTCAATATGTGCATCATAATACGTCAACGGAATCCCTCAATAGTTTTTATGTATATGATGATATGAATTTCAATTATAGAACAATGTGATGTAAACAAAGGAAAAGTACATATACATATATTGCTTTCCTCTTCTGCATAGTTTCTTTCAATAATCCTCCTTTTTGCTTCCTCTGCTAATTTTTCTATAAGAAACAAGCATATTTAGCCAAGGATGTTGTAAACTGTGGTATGAATTTAAGATATAGTTTTCTCCCTTCTTTGATCTTCAACTCTTGCTCAAACTTTTCCTTAAACAGCAAGAGATTAAGTAGTTCAAGGAACTATTTAACAAAATAGGGATAAAATTTACAATGTTATAGAAGTTATGGTTAGAAATAGCAGAAGATATCGTACTTAGTAGAGAAGAAAGGATGAAGGATGGAAGAAAAATTTTGGGCACGAAATCAGTCAAGATTTCTTATTATCTTAAAACCCGCATAAGAATTACAAACTTAGTATAATTCAAGTTTGACAACAGTATTTTTCAGAGAAAATTCAAAAGATTTAAAATAAAGTATATAAAAGAATTTCAACTCAGAAAAGCAAAAAGACACAAATCTGCAGAAAAATTTCAGAAAAAAGAACTTCCTTCAAGAACAAAACACACGTACCTAAAAAACTCGGCAAATCGCCGGCGGAGTAGGCCCAAAATGTAAAGGAAGAATGATGAACCATTTCTTTGACTTCGGTAGCAAAAATTCAGGATTTGGGATAGCGGCAATGTAGAGGAAAAAGAATAGCGGCTTTGAGAAGAATGATAAATTATTTCTTCTCCAGTTAAGATCCACAAATCAATAAAGCCATGGATGATTATTTCACAAAGATTGCTTCTGGCCAAAAAAGCCCCAGTCGACCGGCGGACGAATCGATTTGATGAAAGATGAAGTTGAGAGAAAGAAAGATAGAGTGCTTGTGTGTGGTTGACGAATTTGAAGAGAAGGAATCGATTGATGAAGAAGGGGGCTCAAAGAGAGTCAGAGAAAGAGAGAGCGAGAGAAAGAGGGGGTTTGTGCGGTTTCATGAAGAACAATTGAGAGGTTCATGGCATGGCTGAGAATAGCAAATAATTTCAGGGGTATTTTCGGAAACCAGGGCATATTTTTGACGAAAGTGGCTCTTTTTATATAGTAGTGATATTAATTTCCATTCAGGGGCTTTTGTCTATGCATATAATTCGAGTTTTGGTTGATCATTACTACCCGGGTTTATTAGGTAGCACAACGCCTAACAGTTTGCATTGCACGTTTGCCTGGAACTAAAAGATAGAGAAAAATAGAGTTCAATGGGTAGAATTATGAAAAAAGACCTCGAATTCAAAAACAAAACTCGAAGAATTATTTAGATGGCAGTATTTGTTTTCATGGTTGAGCAAGAAAATTTTGCAGTGGTAATCTTTGGTTTCATTACAGTGAAAAGACAGCAAGGAAATTTGAAGTTTATTAATTTCTTGAAACTTCAACTCCAGGTGAACCATCAGAAGTGGAGCTTCTCAAGGGTCTTCCTCATGCTGATACAAGTTTGATGTTGTTCGAGGCGGATATATACTATCCCGATGCGTTTGCACCAGCAATTGAAGGGTATGAAGTAGTTTTCCACTTGGCTACTCCATTCCAACACAACACAAACAATTCTCTGGTTTGAATCTAATGTTTATTACTTTTCCAATCTGTTTGTTTTTCAGTTCTTACAAAATTCTTTAACAGAGTGCACTTTCCCTAGTACAAAAATACTTCTGAGGCTGCAGTAGCAGGGGTGAAGAGCATTGTGCAATTCTGCATAAGATCGGGAACTGTGAAGAAACTCGTCTATATTGCATCTGTTTTAGCTGCATCGCCCTTAAACGAGAATGGCTCTGGCTTCAGGGATTCAATGGATGAAACATGTTGGACTCCTCTAAATCTTTCTTATTCTTATGCCAATGACATGCTCTTAGTATGTTTAAAATCTCGTCATCGGGAGATATGTCTCTTCGATCCAATTGTTGTGTCAATTTTAAATACTCGCAAGCGCATGAATCGATTGAAATATAGAAACGTGAGTAATAAGGTCGATCCCACGAGGATTGCTATAAATATGGAACAACTCAATGAATTTGAATTAGATTTAACTCTAACCTAGCTCCAAATGATTTTGAAAATTTGATAAATAAAATATAAACTAGTAAAAACAAGAACGTTTACAAAAAAAAAAAAAAAAAAATTCAAAGGATAAACATTACCAAGGTTGCAGATTCCACCAATATATAGTAAATAATTCATATCTTGTATTGATTCCAATATTTGAGTAATAATAAGAAATCAATCTTTTATCACCGCAAGTAATTTACCATTAAGCTCAAAATATAACCAATCTAATGTAGATCTCCTTTCGCTTGAAGTATGTAATTCTCTAAACACTACATGTAAACAACTTAATGAATCACAAGTAGTCAAATAAAATCACGTGTTGAACTTTCAAAACCAAGCATAGATAAATTTTCTAACGATCAATAATACTTGATATTAGAGATGAAAGCATAATTTATCATGAATGAAACCGGAATCATGGACATTTATAGAGTACATAATATTTGGAATCAATGACAAAATAGAGAGTTATATAACTAACATGGTTTCATCATTCACCTAGGTAACAAGGAAAAAAAAAATCAAAGATACATGAGATAGGAATAAAAAAACCGAATAGGAGAAGTTATCTTTCACATCTGGCGTTTGCTCGTCCCAAAGTCGGCCTTTCGGCCTCCTCCTCCTCCTATGTATTTTTCTCTCCCAAAAACTTCCTCTCTTGAATGACCACAAGAATGCTCTTTATATAGAGAAAATCGGACAACTTTCTTCTTGTAACTTTCCTCATGCCAGGCTGGTTCTAGCAATTCTGATGCAACTTGTAGCCGTAATTTGTTGATTATATTCATCGAATTTGAGCTTCTCACAAAAATAAACATTCTGTATAAATGAGTTGGAAATGTGTTGGAAAAAATTTCAGGCCAATTGGAATTTTATAGGCCGGGATATGTCCAAAAGAGTCAGCGCTGCCCACTTTTTCAGCAGCCATTAGGTGAATGCATCAACTTTCAAACTTTAGGCGATTTTTGAGGCTCTTTGGTCCAGATTCAGAATCTGATGATAAAATATGATATTTATATCTTCAACTTGGCTTTTGAATGGAGCAAGAATCACAAGATTTGGATAACTGTAGCTCGAGATATCCATGAAAAACCAACAGCTGTACAGACGGAAAGTTTGACTGTCAAACTGTTATGATTCTCTCTTTTTGGCCGTCTTTTGGTTGACCTACATTCTGAATCTGGGAAGGTGATAAAGATGAAGATTGTATATAGATCACTTGGCTTAATTTTCCAACTTGAATCACACCAATCCAATATCTATAACTCCAGATATGATCAAAACAGTGAAGGCTGCCCACTAGTCAACATCTTATCTTGATAAGAACACAGCTTGGAACTTTATGATGACTTTTGACTACTTTGTGAACCGAATTTGAATCTGGTCATATGGGATGATTTTGTGTATATTTAAGTTATCTTTCCAATCCACTTGAATCATCTTCATTGGACCTCTATAACTCAATTTATCACAGTTTCTTCGACACTTGCCCACAGTCAATATAATTGTTGAACATCCCAACTTGTCTTGATCAACTTGTGCCATGAACTTCTGACACTTGCAACATAAAAATACATCGATAAGTACCATTTTTTCATGTACAATACTTGCCAATATGTATGTGAATACATACTTTAATTAATTACTTTTTAGGACATGTATCCATACAAAATGAACTTGTAGCATGAAAATCGATTTGCCTCAACAAAATAACGTTACTATCAAATGAACGTATAGTGCCTCATAAATGATATATCAAAGATGCAAATTTTGACACTAATCACCAATTATTCCTAGGATTTACTGAGTTTACTAATCTGAGACAAATGAAAATAAATTCATCTATGGCTTTTGAGGATTATGTACATTCCAAGACAATAGAAGTAGTAAGTTTAGCTTGTGGTCTTGTGGGAGGGGATACTATTCAATCATCAATGGCTGATATCTGCATGGCAGTCCTTATATCACAAATCACAAATGACTATGGGAGGTATGAAACTCTGAGGTTCCTGGAGGAATCGCTCGGAAAAGTCCTGATATTGAACATCCAAGACACGATTGAAGCACATATCTTCAGCTCTCAGAATCCACATCCCAGCGGAAGCTTCCTATGTGCCAGCAATTTCGTAAAATCCTCTGATATCGCATCTCATGCTCAAAAATGCTACCCAAAAGTCAGAATCCCTCAAGAGTAAGAATTTCAACTTTTTCTGCAGTTTCTTATGCTTCAACAACAAAATGCTACCTTGAGTTGAGTCACTAGTAATCCCAGAGTGTAACTTGATTCGAGCTGAGGTTCATTGAAGATACAGCGTGAGAAACTACTTGGGGCTCAAGGAAGCTAAAGGAAATGGGATTCCAGTACAAATATGATCTTGGGAAAATAATCGAGGGCAGCGGGGAGGATGGGAAATCTCCCGTCAGTATGAACCCGTCCGGCCGTCCCCTCCCCTTGGTTGGCCTCCTAATCCCAGAGAATTATTATGTGGAAAAGATTAAACTTTTCTTCTTAAAAAAGAAGTTTATTTGTCAAATACATATTTGGGAAAAATAATGATATCAGAACCTAAAGCTGGTAAGCTGCTAGCTATGAGCAAAAGAAAACTGTCTTGGCTTACACTAAAGCAGACTCAGATTTTACAAGCCATTCTCTACCTACTTTATAAACATATTCCACCCATCTCTCAGCGAAGAATAGGAACGAGAGGTGCAGAAGCATTTTATTGCTGAATAAATTTGACCTCTGGCCACCATTCTGATGTTCTCTTCTCTTCTGAGTTAAAAGTACTCAGAGGTCTCGAGGGGGAAATTAGCATCGAACTCCACTGGATCAGTTGTGAAATCCCATTCTCCAAAAGGGGAATTGGAGACTGAAGTTGGAGTTGAAATAATATCAGTAAAATCTGATTCTGAGCTTTGTAAGTTGTGCTCAACCCAAAATTCATTCATCTGGCACAGTGACTCTGAGATATAGTTGCACTCAGATGTTGCCGGTGATATAAATGGAGGCGAATAACTTTCTGTGAAATTGCTTTCCATTGCAGGCTGTAACGAGGATTGAGTTTCCAGGTCATCTGATCCAATTAGAGTCGAAGGAAAGGTGAAGGAAGGAAATTCTTCCTTCTTAGGATTTACATCTCTAATCTCAACTTTAAAACTCAGTTCTTTGCTCATCACCAGATCCTTTGAACGCTTATGATTGCTGTCTTCTTCCTTTTTAACATCTTCTTTGTTTTGCTTTACTCTTTCTTGCATACAAGTGTGCCTTCCTCTATAGTTAACCTCAAAAATCGAGGGGTCTTCATCTGATCTTTGGACTTGTTTCGTAGCCAAACATCCTTGTGTATGGCGATGGGTACATCTGTAATATGCCCTGCAACCACATACATACCCGAGTTATTGCCTTTTGCACCGTGCACACATAACATTTTTAATGTCTTGTTCTTGTACGGTCGAGTATATCAAATATGCTATTGGCGGCTAGCCGTCTCACTTTTTTTGTTCATTGTACATCGTGTCTCGAGGTATTAAACTCAAATCTACCACAACACATAAGGATAGTGACTGCCCTTCTCCAAGTGGACAAGTTCAAGGACTGAGTCTTTAAGACATGTAAAAATGGGTGAGTAAAGTGTACAACTCAATAACAAAGTCTGGAGTTAAAAACAATCAGAGTGACTTTAATTTTGGACCCTCTCACAACCTCAATGTCAAATCCTCAGAACAATATACTATTCTAATCCAACATGCTAGTTTTTCCTCCCACTTTCCAAAGTTACCAGACCGGGCACAAACAACATCGGAGAAAAAAAGATTGTATTATTACTTGACGCGTTTCTTATCCAATTATACCATGTAGACATGTTTCGTGTAGTTGCTGCTATACATGACTATAGAACACTATGAACGCTGTTTTTAACAAACTTAGTAGTTTACTTCATCAAACATGTCGAAAAAAAATTCGAAAAAAAGGCTAATTTCCAGAAAAAGTGAAACCATAAAATCCTCACCTTGGAAAATTAGCCCCTAAAATATCTTTTTGTCCATACTTTCTCCAATTATATCCATCATCAAGAAGACCTTCGACTCCAGTCCCAGAGCAGACACGAACTTCTTCACTCCATTTAGGCAATATCTTTCTGTAAATTAAAGAAACAACACCCAAATGATTCAAATTCAACTTACGTTTATCAAACACAAGAACCCATGTTCGGTTGAGCTTAAAAGTTAACTTTATATCATGTATATTCTTGAAAGATTACTGTAAGAATTTACCTTTTCTTGGATACTTCTCTTTGGTCTTGATCCTTGGAAAAAGGGTTGGAGCCTTCACTCCTTGGAGTTGGACTGCCAGAAAGGAAATTTGGGGACTCCAAAATCGCTGTAGGAACTGATGAAGTTTCTCCCAACATAGCCATACAGTTCAGCAATGAAAGAGCATTTTCATAGGAAGAAACGATCTGCTCAACCAGAAATCCACAGGCTTCGCGCGATTTTGCTGGATGAAGTTGGCTTTTGAGCTGGTTGGCCAGTTCCCTGCCTTGAGTCAGCTCACTGATGATGGTCTTGCATTCCAAATTACCCATTTTTTCCATTTCTTGAAGATTTATTAAGGCAAAAACCGTACAAATTGGTGGAAAAGGGCTTAAAATTTATCTAAAAACCACAACTTAAGCTCAAATGGAAAAAAGGGTATCTGAAGCAGTAGCTGTAAAGATCAGAAATGGCCAAAGAAACATGAAAGAAATTCCCACATGCCAATTGCCAAGAACCAGAATCACCAGAAAGGGTCATCAAATTGAATACCAGAGCTCAAATGGCACTTAAATTTAATGATTAAAAAAATGCTCAACAAGGAAAGAAATCTAAACTTAAAAAGAGAAGCCCAGTTGAAGGAACACAAACTTGGAGAGAGCTGGTGGAAAGTGATATATAAAAGATGTGCATACTGATGCAGCGGCTGGGAAAGGGAGGGGATATAAAGAGGAAAAGTTGTGGAAAAGAGGATATTTTTGACTGGCACAAAGGGGGCTTGGATTTTTCCCTACTGGTTTTTGGAAATTTTATATGCAAGTTTCTTACAGAAATTGTAAATCCCAATTGCTGACTTATTCAAAGTGCCAATTGGCTATGTTCCTACTTGCACATTCAATAATAAAGTGCAAATCTTTTATATTTCCTTCAAGTTATGCTCTCACTCCACGTCACGTTTTCAAGAATCTTTTCAATAATTTCAGTCACATATCAAATTACTTTATATATAAGTTTGAACAGTTCATATAATACAATTATCATCTAAAATCCTTCAATAAGTTTAAGTTAGAGGTAACTCTCAACGTGTCATTTTTTGAAGATGT
>CAVNYN010214852.1:8059-92806 GCA_963692815.1 Nyctanthes arbor-tristis | reverse complement strand
GCAAATTACTCTTCGTCTCCAAATAGTCCATTAGCTATTTTTGCTCAGTCAAAGCCAGCTCAGACTGCTTCGTTTCCTCCATTTCTTAAGCTAAGGCATCATCGGCTTGCTACAATGCCATCTCTGAAACCTAATATGATGTAGAAGCCTCCTATGCATTTCTTAACCTCTCATCCTATAGCTTCTCCTTAGCCTTATAAAAGGAGATCATTTTACCTGTCTCCTTCATCTACCTTCCCACAAAAGCAGAAAGCTTACAATGGACTTTGGAAATTTGAGTAAGGGCATAAATGAATACTGTGGAAGAGTTCTACGTCAAGAATTTGCTACTGGCCATCTTTTCCCCAACTTTTCATATATAGGAGACTGTAAATAGAGAGGAATTGAATTAACCAACTTATCTAGAGGATATTCAACCGCAAAGAAATCTTTAACATGTTGAGCCAAGATCTCCTCCAAAGGGATCTCTTCATCTGGCCTCTCGAAATGCGGCAGCATCTTTTCTAAGAGAACCTTTAGGGATTCTGCCCTTTCTCCTTCTAAAGGTGCATAGAACGGAGGGGAAAACAGCTAAGCCTAGGGGCAAACAGAGTTGTGACTCCACCTTTAGGTGAAGACCTCTCTACTTGGGCTGCTGGAGGTGAAGGCTGGGTAACATTGAGGTGGGCTGGTTAACATTGAGGCATGCTAGCTTGAGCACAAGAGAAGTTTCTTCCTTATCTCTCCCTCTCTTCTTCTTCCCTTCCTTAACCTCGGCTCTCTTGCAAGTTGTATCCAACTCATTCAAGGCTACATCAACTTTAAAAATAGTAGGCCTAGTTTATTGTTGATCTTCGATGGTCTCGACCTCGGCTCAGCCAACCGGAGGAGCTCCTAAAAAGTTAGAAAATAGTAGGCTGGTGAGAGCATATATATATCAAAAAAAAAAAGAAAAGGAAGAAGAGAAGAAGAAAGGAAGAAATATGACTTACTGGCAAAATGCAGCTACCGTAGAACCTGATGTTAGTAGGTTATAATTGGAGCATAATATCTTCCATTTGTTATTCTTCTTTGAAAGAGATTGGAAGTGAAGTGATCGGCTCTGAGTTTCCCTAGTCATGGAGGAATCTTGAAGACATGGAGATTAGACAAGGCAGTTAGGAAAATGAATGGAAAGTATAAAAATTTCAAAACAGTTCAAGTCAAACTTACAAACTTTTTCATAAATAATCCGAGTTCAGGCATTTGGCTCAGTATTTTCCTCATGAATTCCAAGTTCCTATAAGTGACGAAGAATTGGTGTTTGTAGTCTTTAATGGAAGAGAGAACATCGATGATAAAGCTATATTTAGACCTAGCTACCATGTAATACCAGCAGTCCTGTCTGAGGCGATCTCTTTACTTGGCAAATGGAGTTGAAATTACGGGGTGCCATTTGGCCAAATCTCTTGTGATTCCATAACAGAATGGTAGCTAAGATAAGCCTCCATCCATTAAGCTAAATCTTGAAAAGGGCGAGCCCGAATTCATTCAACAGACAACAAATAAAGGGGTGAAGAGGTAATCAGAAACCCACCTACAACAGCTCTTGCAGGAATCTTACAAGACATGTCCTCTAGTTTATGGATGAAGAACTCAATATTGTCCAGAACCTGATATTCATCCTTCTAGTACTGGACCATCTCATTAGTGACAGAAGAAGGAATGGTCCTACTAGTCTAGTTCCCATCCCTGAGAGGGTTGAGTTCATTTGGGTTGATAGTAGAGATGGAGTCGACCATCAATGGAACAATGGAAGATGTCATCTTTAGAGAAAGGCTGAAGAAAGCAAAAAAAACAATTTTCCTACAAAGAGAATACAAGCTTTGAGGGGGATCAAGATAACTGGTGGCTTTGAATGTATAGATATAAAAATTTATGATAAAAAACCTAAAAAAAAAAAAAAAAGATTTCCACTATTTATAAGATATAAAACTCTGAGTTTAAAGAGAAGACAACGGTTGGATTGAGAATTCGACCGTTACAGTTCTAATGACTAGTTTCTCTGTCGAAACTACTCAAATTCTTATCAAGGATGGAATCGTTATGAGCGATGGGTTTTAATACGGCAACTACCATTAATAAGGTCAGATCAGAATAAAGGAGTTAAAAGGAAAAATTCAGTAAGTTGAAATATCTCCTTTTAAAGAGCAACTATTGGTGTCTGACCTCATTTTAGCATGTAATTGGAAATGAACGAGCTATTGATGCCCAGTACAGAGCTAACATAACTCATAACCTCCATCATAATTCGTTCCAGTAGTATGAAGCTGATATAAAGGGCTACAGATCTCCATCTGTCACAATCATTACCTAAAAAGAATCTAGGTGAGAGTAATCACTACATGTGGCAAGGAGGACGTCATCCTCTGCCACCATTATAGAGCTTGAATATTCTTTGCCAACTCGTCTAACCAATCAGCGCAGCTCACCAGCTCAGCACCTGTGGCCTAGGGCCTACTCCATTAATAAAACTCGCGATGCCACCCATTTCTAGCCAATAAAAGATTAGGGAATATTCTTAGGCTCTAAATAGAGTACTTATCAACCTAATAACTCGGTTATAATTTGATTCTCTGCCGATTAGACATTTCATAGCTTCCACTTGCTCATTTTGTTATATAAAGAGGCAAGATAGCCCATTTTTAAGGCATAATGAATCGCAATTAATATCATACTCTACATAGTCACTTACAAAAAATCCCTTTACATTATTCACTAGACGTTTTCTCGTTTAGTTCATTAATACGTTAATCAAATAGTGTTGATCATGCATCAACACGAAGACAAATCCATTCCAGGATCAACTTTGAGACCTCTATTGAGTGATTTCATGAATGGTAATATTCCATCTTCGACATTCATTTAATATTATTATAACATTCTTCAAACAATATATCGATAATGTTATATATACTTTGTAGCTATGTGTGATTTTTTATTTGTATTTACCTTTTTGTTTCAAATCTTTTCAACTCTTTATCAACTTGAGTATGCACCTTTGCCAACGCCAAGGCTCATGATAATACTAGGCTAAATAATACAGTTCTTTCTCAGCCTTCTAAAATCGAATTATTCATACCACACAAGCTAGTTCAACCAAAAGCACCATACAATCTACACAACTGTGAACAAGTACAAGTTTTACAAAGCACATGCCTAGCTCAAGAGGTGGCATAAATTTAGACGATATTGACATTTAGCCATATAAGAATAAGTAACTAATTCTAGACCACATAAAACTTAATAATTGTACAATTCATAAAAAATGTTTGTTCACTTAGTATTTTTTTTTTTTTTTTTTTGGCCGATGCATATGAAGATGATTTTGATGGGGCAGTTCGTAACACAGATAAGAATGATGTATCCGATAGTCAATAGCACTATATTAATATTTTATTTTTATATTGTTTAATTTTGATGTGAAGATAATGATATATTGTTGTGTAACTTTTTAGGTGAGGAAGTTGAGTGTAAAGAACTTTCATCTAAAGGTACCTTTCTTTCTTTGCTTTCTTTTTTTTTTTTTTTTAAATTATCTAGAAGTTGATTGTTTTAGTATTTACATTATTTATCTAATATACTCACCTAATTGTTTACTTTTCATTTCACTAGTATTGTACCCGTGCGTTGCACATGAAGATATATTTTAAAATATGTAAGTACAAATATAATAAAGCTAAAATTAATCATTATTTAAAAATAAAAAAGGAATCCAATATATATTACATTGTAGTTTCAAAAGGAATTATCTCAATACATTGATTTGAGGCAGAATTGTTTTAAATAATCAAGAGGATGGATAGCACACAAATTTATAAATACACAGTGCATTGCAAAAGTCAATGATAAAAAAGGATCAAGTACGGTTAGTCGATTGAGAGTATGAAATTAAAGTCATTACATTTTCAAAAGTCCATCCCAAATGAGTATAATAATAATAATTATTATTATTATTATTATTATTATTATTATTATTGCTGTTGTTGTTGAGGAGACAACATTCTTTGATGTAGATTCTCCTAGCAATTATTTCTTGACGGCCTCTAACATTCACTTCATTCGTTTCTCATATCAGTGTTCATCTACACCTAATCCCCAACAAATAGGATAATAATCAATTATAAATATATACTTCTTAAATTGAACAAAAAATCTATAGCGGAATCAAGAAAACTCCCACTTTTTAGCATTCAAGAACGTATGGGTGCCCCCCTCAACGTCACAATTACATTTTGAGAATCCACTCTCAGCAGCCAATACAAAAATCAGACCTGATAAAAGCAATGGCTTAGCTACTAATGTCTTTGATCACTTGTTTCTCTAAACCAACCCAAATATTGATTATTAACTAAATCTGAATAAGAGATTGATTAAGGCTATAAGATTACATCATCATATAAATCAAATCCACCTAACTGAATATTTAGTAAAAATTAATAATGCATAAAGCCATGTGTTGACAACTTAATTACGGGAATGGAATTTCTTGAGAATCCTATAACAAGATGAAGAATAATGTTTACACTCACCAGTTGCTAGCTCAACTTTAAAAGTTTTGAATCTGTTTAAAAAGAAACATATGAGAGAAGAAATTAGAACAAAAACCTTTAGAAATATATAATATTCTATTTTAAATACACTTTTCAGTATTAACTGAAGGCATAGTTTTTTTCTTGAACCATTCACCTGAATTTCATGCTTCCCTTAAGATGTATCAAATCACAGTTTCGTACTTGAGTCATGAATAAACTCTTAAAATGTCTATTTTTTTAAAAATATAAAACCAACAAAAGAACTAAAAAATTCAAAAGATCAGTATATTATTTCAAATTAGAATCCACCACAGTAAAATATATGTGGCTAAACAAAAGGAATAATATAAAGATTATAGAAGAAACACTAAACTCAGACTTATAAATGTCAAGGTAATATGATCAAGTCAATATCTTGGCAAGAATCACATTCAAATTGAAAGTTTCACTCTGTCAATTTGAGAATTTAAAAAAAATAAAAAATAAAAAATAATAATAATAATAATAATAATAATAATAATAATAAAAGAGTTTCTTGATGATTTATGGCTATTGAAGCCCCGTACATGCATTTGTGGGTTCTAGTATCCACATTCAATTATGAGTGCCAAGTATTCTTTAAACAATAGTAGATGAAGTGAGAAGTTTTAAGTTTTGCACCTCATGCTTGTCAAGTCAAAAAGTTTCTAGAGATTGTTTACTCATGTTAGAAATTGGATAAATTAAAAATAAATAAATAAATAAATAAATAAATTAGAACACCAGGGGATGTGTCATACCCATGCCTGAGGCAAGTTAGGTTACGATCCAAATTAATAAATGTTCCAAAATCATAATCAAGGATTAATCGCAATGCCCGGGAATTGTCATTTATAATGTCATCAAAAAAGAAAAAGAAACTATGCTAAAATTTTGAAAAATTTCACAATGACTACATTCACCTTTCAATTTTGTTAACCACCCTTCATAACACAAATTAGTAAGTCTTGACTGTCAAAAAATACAAATATATACAAAAAGAAGAACAAAACTGCATCGTTATTAATTTTATAACTATTCATATTTGAAGCCAAAAGTATTTTCCAATAAAAAAAGAGCTTAGCCTGTGTCCAATAGTATTCAAATATGCATATAAAATGGCAAGTTTCAGGATACACAATTAAGTAACCTAGACAATGATGAGCAGCCATAAATTGAACTTAAGCCATCAATTGATAGGTGTTAAGACATTTAGGTAAAATCAATATAAAACCATCCCTGCATAGGAACCCTTTCACATAATACTTTTCCGGCTATTTGGGAAAAATGCTTCAATGTCAGAACCATTATCAATTTGGAAAGTAGATTCCAACTTCATCTTTCAGAAGTTGAACTTCACACCATACAACTGCGATGGATAAGATAGGCTGTAGTACTAATTGATATCGATAAGTATATATACCTGAATCCAGAAACATGGCTGAAAATCCACATCTAGCTATGACTAAAAGTTGATTCAAATTAACCTTTTCTTATGAATAATTTGCATAAAATTATTCGAAATTGAATTTACCATTTTCCAGCAATAATACATTGAATTTTCCAAACAATTTGGCATTTGAAACTACATTAGAAACACCTCAAAAAAAGAAAATACGTTGAGGCCGATTTAGAAGAGTCCGTGATGGGGGTAAAAAAAATGACACAAAAAGAAAATTCGAGTGATACTGAATTGGGAAAGTGGTTGATTACCTTCTAGCAATCTAGTTCATTATCTTCGCAGCCTCCGGAATACAATAACTGCAGCAGCCGCCAAAAGCAACAAAGAGATCTGTAAAATCTCACGGAAGGAATATTCATCGCAGGAAAAGAGAACTTTTGCTCAATTGCTTTCGACTAGAATGCAGATTCGTGAAGCCAAAGTGCGTTCCATTGCTCACAAGTTGCAAATTATTTCAGAATGGACGCCAACCAAAAAAAAGAAAAGAATGGGAAAAAAAGTAGAACAGAAAGAAAAAGTTAAAATGTACTGCAGGGCTTACCCAATTTAAGCGGGAAAAAGCAATGAAGAGCTTAAGTGCCTATATATATATATATATTGTACATGAATTTTAATGCTTATAATTCACTTAAGTTTATCATTCAAATTCATTGTGTGTTATGATTCTCTTATTCACTATGCAGGGTAAATATTTGAAGATATACGAAGATTATTAATCTTGAAGATTATTAATCTTCTTGGTTTCATGTATTTATGGACATGTGTAATTCAACTGTGGTCCATACACACATAATTCAATTTTACAATAATTGATTATTGTAGAATGTAATTGTAAATAGTTGGAATGTCTTTTCAATCTCTTTACTTTTGTATGCTTTGACCAGATTACTAGATTTTGGAGATCCTAATTATTTGTGTCAGCATTGTGGTGCAATTTTTTGGTACACCGGGAGACTTAGAAAGCATTACAGTACTACATATCCCAAGTATCGTGGTGCAATTTTTTGGTACACCGGGAGACTTAGAAAGCATTACAGTACTATATATCCCAAGTTTTCTTTGTGTTGTTTGCAAGGAAAAGTGGTACTTCCGCTTATAAAGGATACCCCTGAAGGTCCTAGATGATT
The DNA here is from genome assembly GCA_963692815.1 of Nyctanthes arbor-tristis. Lineage (NCBI taxonomy): Eukaryota > Viridiplantae > Streptophyta > Magnoliopsida > Lamiales > Oleaceae > Nyctanthes > Nyctanthes arbor-tristis. The sequence goes on along the minus strand of CAVNYN010214852.1, from coordinate 85,646 downwards.
TGATATTTAGATCATATGCTAGAAGTAGGCATTTTGTTGCAAATATGCACAGGTATAGCATGATGTTCTCATTTACATCTCTGGGAGGATCGATTGGCAAATGTTTTAATATGAGGAGGTCTCTACTTGTATGTCGTTTGAACGAACGAAACTATCCTCAAATTTGTAGTTTATTACCCCCCAATGGTGCATCACCAAACTTTTCATAAATGCAGCATGTTACTTGCAAATTTTCAATGTCATTTGTCTCTTATAATATTCGCTACAATTTGAAAGTTTTTTATTAGAATTAATTACCTATTTAAATTATGATTTTCATTTTCATGTAGTTGATCTTTGAGTATAAATAACTTGAATACTGAGACTGTTACAAATCTGAAGGAGATGCTTGATACGTATAATGTCATGGCTCAGTCATATACAAAGGAAATAGAAAAATTTAATGAACCTAACAGAACATACATGAAATTGAAGCTCATTGGGTCATCAATTAGCAATGAAAGAACTGGCAATCTTCCTACAGAGAAAGATGTTGCACTGCTTGTGCTTGGTGATTTTGAAACTGCTTTTGGTCCCTGAGACATCGTTGAAGAAAATAAGCCAAGTGATCTACAATGGATAGAGGCTTCAGTATCTATTGTTGTTCCCATTTGGGCAAGACGGTTATAGAGAGGATGTAGAGCTAACAAAAGAGCCTCCACATATTCTTTGAAGGAAGGAGATGTGTCACCATGAGATAGTGCTTTGCCTTTAGGTTGCAAAAATGACAAAATGAGTTGCCATTTTTTTTCCTAGGAGGCTTTTTTAGAAGTTTGTATCTAATAGATATTCTATGGTTGAAGCGTCACATTTGAAGTTTGTACGGACACATCAGAAAGAATTAAAAAGCAAGATCAACCCTCATTTGTAGGACAGGCGTATAATTTTATCTGAGTCTTTCACAAGCAGACCTCGAAACAAGATGTAGAATTACGAGGATTCTATGGCCATCTGTAAGTGGGCCGGCTATATACCTGTTTATTACAATCACATGCAATCCGAAGTGACTAGAGATTGCACGTTTCTTATAGTAAAGATGATTGAGGCCATAAGATCTGCCTAACATTCTTTGTTGGATTTTCAAGGTTAAATTAGATCACTTGCTAAAAGATCTTAAACAAAATAGATTATTCAGCAGAGTTAAAGCAGGTAATACTCTTAAAATGTTTTGTAATTATATTCAGTTTGCCGTCGTTTTTAATATTAATTTATATGCTTATCTAACTTTAATTTCTGCTAATATATTTTAATTTTTCTTTTTAAGTTATATACACCGTTGAGTTTCAAAAAAGAAGACTCATGCATGCACACATATTATTTTTTCTCTCCCCTAGAGACAAGCACCCTACTCCAGAAGACATTGATAAAATCATTTCGGTAGAGATTCCAGATGAGTTTGATGCCGAGTATTATGCTGCGGTTAGAGATTTGATTTTGCAAATAGGAAATCTCCTTGCATGGCAGATGGTCATTGTACAAAAAAATTCCCCATGAAATTCACAGAACATACCACTATTGATGAAGATGACTACCCACAATTCTTAATATCTTCCAACAACTTATTAAAAGCATCAAGGTTTTCATCCAAATCTTTAGCAGGATCAGTTTTGAAGCAGAATAACATTTAAAGCAAAAACATTTTATTGTTCAAAGATTTCTCTAGATAATTCTGTTCCAAAACTTGCCACAATAAAACAGTACTTTTTTGTTTACCAACATTCCTCACCACAGAGTTAGACAAATGCAAAATAATAGCAGTATAAGCAAGATCATCCATTTCTTTGATCTTTTCTGGGGTAAAAGAAGCAGGGAAATCTTGGTCAATAGCATTGGGAACTTTCTATTGTACAAGAATAGCCCTCATCTTTTGTTGCCAAATAGGAAAGTCCCCTTTCCCATTAAATGGCTCAAGATGAAAGGAAGTTTTAGCCATCTACCACACAGCAGCAACTAGGAGTACACAAAATAATGCAAAAATGACCTACTCGCTACACCTAAGTCCCAGGTTTACGTGAGACTCAAATGAATTCAGGTCAAGGGTCCTTTTAGCATAGTGAGAAGCCTAATTGTATGATGACAGTGTTAATAATCAAGCACTGAACCAAGAAGAAAAGGAAAAATGGATAGCAAACAGAATAGACTCCTAATTAGGTGAACTAGATATAGCAAGAATATCTAAAATCGTACAAATGTCAGGCATATCACAAATATTAGAAACCCTAATCCAAACCCCAGGTTCACCTAAGCCAGAGAAGTAAATCCCACCTAGAGAAGTTTTAGAAGAAATTTACAGTAGTGTGATGAAAATCACAAAATTCCTAATTAACAAGGAGAGACCCCCGATCCACCACTGCAGGCAAGCCGGCTTTGATACTAGTTTGTTATAATTCTCAACAAATTTATTCCTTAGCAATTACGCGAAGAGAACCCAAGAACTAGAACCATAACCGACAAAGAACCAAAAAAAAAAAAAAGAAATTGAAAATAGTAAAAGAAGAACAGGACTTAGTTTGCTTCCCTGAAAGGGAGCCAGCAGTTCACCGAACAGGGGTCTTGGCTACATTTACCGATAAGGCTTTGACAACAAAAGCCCCAGATCAATCAAGGCCTCTATTCAAAGTCATAACCCTAACCACTAAGAACACGACTGCCTCACTACACATTTTCTCACATGAATGAAGTTATTCAATCTCACAAATAGAGATGGAATGAACTACCAAAGGTAAACACCTCTCAGAGTAACCATAATCACCGAAAGAGAAAAATAGAGAACAAAGAGAAAAAGAAGAAAATGAATGATACAAGTCTGAATTAGAAACCTTAACACCTATTTAATTATACACCTTATGAACAGCTCAGATAAATCTTGAAAGATCGACAGTTGAAACCCATATGGGTTGTCATGGGCCAAAGGCTGATGGGCCTAGCCTACTCCTAACTGGGCTAACTATTTTGGGTCACAGACTCAACACTGCCAAAGGGATAAAGCTCACCACCCAAGGAAACGCCTTGGAGAGACAGATATCACCACCCAAAAGGATTCGACAAGATATATAGGGTCAAAGATAACTCAACAATCCTAGACTCTACCAAAGAAATACAGATTTAAGAAGATAAAGTATAACACTTATCAAATAAACTTGAATTATATCTCAAACTTGAATGATTCATGGATTAGATGGAGTGACTTTTTATAGTAGAAACTTGGAACAACCCTGCAAGCATAGGCAATTACCAAAGCAACTAAATTAATGAAAAGAATGAATTCTAACAGAAAATTCATGCAAATAATATTAGGATGAATTCTAAGAGAAAATTTGTGCAAATAATATTAGGTCTTCAAAACAATCTTGGAAAGATGCAAACTCCTTCAATTCTCGAGTAGAAAGGCATATTGGAAGTGTGGAGTAAAAAGCTAATATCTTCTCGTAGAAAAGTCCAAATTGAGATCCGTAAAATTCTTTGTAATCTTAACTTCAGAAGATTTCCAATGGTATCTTATTCACCAAACAAATGTTTCAGAGTAATTCCAGAAAATTTGTATAATATGACTCCCCAAATTCTATACCTTGTGAAAATTAATATGCAAGTGAAAGAACTTTGATTTCTCTTAGTTCAAGTGATACTCCTGTATCAGATGACTGCACAGATAACACTATCCCCTTCCAAACGTTAATGCTAGATTCTCGTGAAGATCATTGAGTACTGTAAGAAGCATGTTGCTTCCACCGATGATAAAAGCAACGACAAAACTAAAAATGACAAAGGCAAGGCCTTGGACGCTGATTTCCTCAAAGTTGACTGGCTCACACTCTTAGGCGTTCTTCTGGCTGCTAACTTGCTTGAACATCAAGTCTCTTTTAGATATTGCGTGCGAAACTATAGCAGATATGATTAAGGATAAATCACCAGAGGTTTGGGAGATATTTGGCATAGTAAATGAATTCACTCCTGAAGAAGAACATATGTCCGAAGAGTACCAATGGGCTTATGAGTAGAGCAGCATGCTATAATTTTAGCTGGACCATTAGATTTCAATTTTCCCCTTTTTTTGTTGGGGGTGAGGGGGATTGTAATTAGATTTCAATTCTAAGAGTAGGATTATTTTTTTTTTTTGTTTTTTTTGCCCCCCAGATTATTCTCATAGAATACTTTGCAAACTTTAAAGTTATCTTATAATAAAAAAATATTACTTTTGCAGAAAAGAAAGGAAAAAACAAAACTCCATGTACATTGAACAAAGTTCAAATCAAAACACTGATTCCATTTTCGAATTCAAATCCAACTTTAAAACTTGATTATGACAAAAAAAATTAAAAAATAGGACACTCAAATTTAGATTTTGCTCTAATATCAACTAGCTATTTCACCCGTGTGTTGCACGGGATGATCATAGGAAGTAATAAAAATACATCAAGAAAATTAAGTTGCATTGTATGAAAAAGATTTAGACCGTATATGTTTGATCATATATGTGTGTAAAGAAAAACATTATATGTGCTACCCATAAAATGATATAGTCGATGGACTTAGAACAAAATTATTACTTCCCTGTCACATCAAATAATTGCCCTCTTATTTTTCACATAGATTAAATACAGTTAATTAATATTTTTGAAAAGGTATAATTTTTTGCATATTTCATATGCGTTAAAGATTATTAAGTAATTGATTAAGATTAATCCATATTTGATTAAGCTAAAGAAATAGTGAAGCTATGTTGTTTCTGCCCTAACTATTTCACTTGTGTATTGCACGGGATGATAATAGCAAGTAATATAAAATAAACAAAACAAGAAAATTAAATTACATTGTATGAAAAAGACTTAGACTGTAATATTTGATCATCTATGTGTATAAAGAAAAATATTATAAGTGTTACCCGTTAGACGATATAGTCGATAGATGTTAAAACAAAGATTATTACTCCCACCGCGACATCAAATAATTCCCCTCTTATTTTTCACATAGATTAAAAATAATTAATTAATATTTTTGAGAATGTATAATTTTGTGCATATTCCATTTAAGTTAAATGTTAATCCATAATTGATTAAGATTAATCCATATTTGATTTAAACTAAAGAAATAGTGATAAAAATCACTTATTAAAGTTATCCATACTTAATTCAAAGTAGAGAAACATTAATAAGAATAATAGATTCAAGGTGAGAGGATATGTGTATAGAGAGCTTATATTAAAAATCAATCATATCTTATAGTTAAGGATTTTGAACATTGGAAGAGACAAGAGAATCAAATATTATAAGAGATTGGGTAGGTGAGAGGATATGTAGAGAAAAATTTAAATTAAGAATCAATCATATATTATATCTAGGGTCTTTGAATATTAGTAAGGGTTAAGACAATAGAATTATATAAACTTAAGTATGTGAGAAAATATATAAAGAAACTTAAAATTTAAAATCAATTATGCAAATCACATGTACTTGAAAAAAGATAAATTATTTTGGGTAACTCGTGTGATTTAATCTTGACACAAATAAGAAAAATAAATCTCAATAAATGAAGATTGTAAAAAGTTAAGTACAGAAAAATTTTAACAAATATATAACCTAGAAATAGACAACATGGAAATCGTATGATTTAAGATTACAAATTAACAGAGAATTAGATAATATAATTATATTATACCAAATAATGTTTAGGAGAAATTACATATAGAAAGTTTCAATTAAGAAGCAATAATTTAAGTTACGAATTTAATTATGAGAAATGTTCTGATTCGTGAATGCTTTTAATATATTAGATAATATAATGATGTAAAAATAAGAGTTAATACTAACCTTGAAGTTGGGCGACTTAATCTTGCAAATTATGTAAATTAGTTTTGTGTGACAATAGGTTAGGAAATTTTAGACCGTAGTAAATATGCTTTAAACGACAAACTGAGGTACATTGACTCGTATAATTATGATTTGATTCCTAAAATTGATTAGATCATAAACTAATATAATGAAACTCATATCTAACAAAATATTATTGAATCTAATTATCTGGAGCATAATTAATATCCATATTAACATAAATATATAGTGTATGCCAAATAAAAAATGAAACTCACTGCACATAAAATATATAAGATCCAAGAGACAACGGACGTAAAAGAAGACGGGAATACATCGACACGGGTGTAGATTCGAGAGTGAGGAGAACGAAAGGAAGAAAAGAAACAAATCCACGTCTGAATGAAACCCAAAAAAAAGAAATGGAAAATAAATAAAAGGAAAGTAATAAAACAGAAAAAGGGAAATGAAAAACTAATAAAAGGAAAGCCTTTCAAAATAGAAAAGGATAAATAAAAAGGAAGTGGAAAATTATAAAAATGGAAAAAAATAAAATCAAGGGTCACGATTGGAGGGGGAAATGAAAAGAGGAAAGTATCCTCCTTTTATGTATACAATAATATATATATATACACACACACATATATATATATACGAGTTGCGATGCACGTATTTCGTTTTATTTTTAGTATAAATCAGTGTAGAATTTGTTATAAAGAATAAGTTAGTGACTTAATACATGAAATATTAACACTATTTGCTTTAATAAGAAATTAAATTAAAGAACGCGTATAGCGTACGTTGATAGAATTGCGAATCTCGAGGACATTATGACATCACATTCAACATTGAGAACAACTTGTCAAAAATGATGGGAGGCAGAAACTCCCCTAACAAGCCCGTCACCATTAGCCTCATAGCATCTTATATCTGTCTCCGAATAGCAAAACCTGTTGGACATGCTAATATTATCAACACACATGCTTATGCATATCTGGAAAAGTTATATGATACAAAAGAAAAGGAAAGCAAATAAGGAAAATCATAGCTTTGTTTAATTTCTGATGCTCAGAAATCACTTTTTGCTAACAAAGCCGATCTCAACAAGGCAAGTCTTTTCTATTCACTTCAATGAACGGAGAAAGAATTAGTTCAATACTTCTCATAGATTCTCTTTCCAGTAATTAGATACAATGACATAATATTTAGATGTATAAATGGCACAATTAAACCAGTCAGTATCACATTCTATTATCAGGATAATTGAATCACAGCAGAATAAGGAAATGGACGTCTCGTGAACATTGAGTCCTACAGTTTGATTTGTCAACCTGACCATTTATATCAGAGGTAAAACTTTTATTCCTCTACCATAATAAAGGCCAATTAGTTAATCGATGTTAAAGAAGAATACTTTTCTATTCCCCCACAAACATTCATGACCATATAACCTTTTTCCACCACCGTAATATAGAGAGATCGGAAGAGCGATGTTAAAGAAGATTAATGCTTTTCTATTCAGTACAAACATTTTTAATTTCTATCAATCAATTCAACGCTCTTCCGATCTACCTCTCAATTACCAGTCCAAATTCTACATCTCAGCAGTAGTGCTGAACCACATCATCTAAAGAAGATGAAATCAAGTCCAAATAGATATTTAGCAAGTTGTTATGGATTGATCAAAATCCATATGTTAACCAAAAATAAAGTTAAAAGAAAGAAAAAAGGAAAAGAAAAGAAAAGAATATCACATATATTTTCCAATGCCATCCCAAAGGTACTCGCCAAAAACTATTAGAAACAAATATAATGCTCATTCTACGTAGTCCATAGAAGCTGTATATACCTAAATAATGTAACTTTGAAACCTTTTTTTGTTAGCTTTCTTTTCTACCACAGTGTATAAGACCAACAAACTATCCACTTTTATTAATGGGAGATGTGAGATCAAGTAATCTCTTAGGAAATCATGGAAGAAAATAGCTTTTGATTCCCAATCCTAGAAGTAAAAAGGAAACAAACATATAGAATCGGAGAATAAAAAAAACATAGGGCATTCAAGACATTTGATGTATGAAATTTTAAAGCCTTGACTAACCACTATGGCAACCTATGATTTGGAAATACTCCGACGTCAATTCCACCACAAATTCAACTTCACTTTTCTCCATCCACCAAATTACAAACACCTCAAGCAAAATCAAATAATTCATGTATATATTACGCTCCAAATCAAAAGTAGATCCCGTCTCAAAAATCAAATTCTATTGCAAAGAAAATTAATAGCTTCCCGCAGATTTTTACCCATCTCATACTCAAGATGAGTTCAAATTCTTTAACTTTTATGTTTGTTACTCAGTCCTAACTCCTATTCATTCGACATATAATTGCATCTTATAAAATTAGAGGAAATTAATTGATAAAATTAACAAAATTCACCATCTTCAATCTAATTGAAAAGGAATAGCAAGAAAATTAAGAGCTTGTTTGATCCTCTTAATAATTTCAACTTATAATTTTACCTACCATGATTTGACTGTTGATTTGATAACTACTCAACAATTACCACACATTTCAAATTTCAATTAAATCTCCACCACTCATTTCAGCAACTTATAATTTCTCCTTATAAGTCAAATTCATAAAGAGAATCAAACATCCACTAAAAAATGTCCTTCAGAGAGCAAAAATTTCAAAAATCTGCATGATATTTCACAAGAAACAAAGGCTGTACGAAACTTAGTTCTATTTGACCACAAAATTGACGCATAATCTTTTCACAATATATCTCAATCAGCTCAATCAAAACTTTTGAAATATAAAACAAAATTGATTTTAAATGCATAGCAATGCAATCATTATTTTAAACGTTGTATCAATGTTAGTGTGAAAGACTAAAGGGATCCTACTGCCATGAAAATACCATTTTTGTCAATGTTTAAAGTGGGGTAACCTAATACCTTGAGACAATTTCAAAAGAATATCAAAGTACACATGGATGCTTATATTAAACCATAAACCTTTAAATTCCTCAACAAAACATTTAAAACATTATTTGATTACTAATTAGATTAAGTGGAAAATTGTAATATACTAAATCTGAAAATCTGCTACGTCATCATTTATCACTATTAAAACATTCTTTACGGTAATCATATAGTTGACTGCCTTCTTCCTCCATTACTGTTGATTTTCTCCTTATCTGTTATTAACAACTTCACCTGTAACATTTCTTTCTCCTGAATGCATAAGCCACGAATATTAGAGCAGAAGAAAACTCTACTTACATTCATAGTGAAAATTAAAAGGAAAAAAAAAAAACTCGACCTAAACTCCTGAACATATTCAAATTGCAGTTTCCGTAGAACAAGTATAACTATAATTGAGCTTAAAAAAAAAAGTGAGATAGGAGTGAAAATTAACCAGTAAATGACTTGCGTTTTACGGCAGGACCGAAGGTGGCAGGGCATGCCGGATCGGCCAGGAATTCCTCTGGCAATAAGGCTCCAATTTCATGCTCCAAAATTGCTGACAAGTTGAGTCAGTATCGTGTCCTCTTCCGGCAACCGTGGCCTCTTGAATTTGTCCATGGACTTCTTACTACCGTCACGACCACCACTGCCACTTCCGTCTTCCAGCATTGCCACATCATTGACATTTCTCGCTGAGCAACCGCCGGCGATTGCGGGTTCGATTGGCGAAACGAAAAAGGGAACAAATACTTTTTCGCGTTGAGACAGGCAGAATATTCGAGAGGAAAAGGAACCAATTTGAGAAAGGAGGAACAGGAAAAATGGGCGTAACATTCTAGGGATCTAAGCAAAGAAAAGAAGCGTTCATACAGTTTAGGGATTAAAATTGGAAACATCTCACAAAATAGGGATAAAATGATAAATATACTCCCGGTTACTGTTGCTGGGGAGAATATTTTTCTTATATATAGGATATATAGATTGGTACGGACCTAAATCTTTTGATCCAACTAGCAAATTGATTTCACCCCCGAAAAAGCCAAATTTGAGGGGAAAAAAATATGACCTTTTGAAATTTGCACCCCAAATTATCATACGCCACATAATGTTAGTTTAAGTGAATATTAATAACATTAATCAAAAATTATAATTGTAATTTTTCTTAATTTTTCCCGGGTATAAATAAATATTAATAATTACGACTATTTTATATATAATTATTTTTATGTATTATTAATTTATATAATCTTCATGCTATCTATACACGACGCTCTTCCGATCTCTTTATTGATTTCAAATAAGAAATATTTTTACAGTACAAGTAAACTCCCAACAAACAATTATTTAGTACGATGTCATTTATCTAAATTAGTGTAAAAAATGATAATTAATAAACTCCCAACAACTGAGTTAAAATTTGTTGTAAACTATAGTTACCTTAAGATAACAAGAAAAAAATTACATTATTATTTGGTTGATGCTAAAAATTAATTATTCCTTATTAGATAACGTAACATTATAAAATTTCATCATATCAAAAAACAAAAAAAAAAAACGTATAAAATTTCATATTACTTATTTTTTAAATAATTTGATATGTATTCTTCTTGTACAATACACGGGTGAGTATTTAGTTTAAATAAAAACAAAAGTAATTTAGGGGGAAAAGTTTTTTTTTTTTTTTTTTTTAAATAGTTTCTTCTACAACCTACTCACCCACCCCCACCTAGAGCCTTAGCCGCACACAGAGATGTTACATCTCTCCCTCTTTTGCTGTCGAAACCTTTTTTGTAGCTAGAAGTCTACCATTTCAGACAAGTGGAGAGCGGGTTAGCAGGGTCAAGGGGACGGGTAGATTATGTGAGAAGAAAACATGTGCGTTCCATTGTAGGGTGGAAAAGGAATTGGAATTTATTTTCTATGAAAAATATTTTCTCATCAAGGAATATGAATTCATTTTCCTTGATTTTGAGGAAAATCTCCATTCTTTTGCCTAGGATGGAAAATATTTTTCGTGAAAAATAAAGATATATTTGACTAGACTAAGAAAATTTAGGTGAAAAATGACATTTTTCATGGAAAACAATTTGTAATCAAACAAATTCACTTAAATTCTTTTTATTTTATTTAAATAAATAAGGGTATTAAAGTCATTTTAATAGGATTTAGGAGTATTAAGAGCCTTACATGTAAATTTATAGTAGGTTAGAGGCTCTTGACGTTGATAAAAAACAAAGTGGCGCCTATTTGCTACAAAATGGAAAAAAATTGGGGACCGTATGTGAAATTCACCCAAATAATATTGAGTTGAAAAGTTATGACCTTTAATTAAAACCAAAAAAAAAAAACTACTTTTAAATCTAAATTCTAGAATATCCTACTATTACCTCCGTCTCAAATATTACAAATTGTTTGGCAACTATTAGATTATTTAGGTGAATTATAATCTGTTATGTGACATTATTTTATTAGTTGCTTTTTGTAAAAAGTAAACAATTGTCGTTTGACTTTTACTTTTTGACTTTTTAAAAAAATGAAACTAATGAAATGAAACCGTATATCAAATTATAATCCATATTATAATCCAAAGTCTAGCCAAACATGGTGTTAGTTTTGTTCAGCCTTTTGGATTGTACCATGTATATAGTCATATTCCTAATTGAAAAAGAGTAATTATATTATTACCATACAAACTGATCTCTACACCACATTTAAAATCCACTACTAATAGCTAACCGTTTTTATTAAAACACCACAATGATAACCCACTGTTTTAAAATAAAAAAAATAATAAAATTATTATAAAAATTAATAAAATTTTATCACATATTGATTTTCTCTCCTCTCACCAGCACACACTCAATTTACCAACATCAATTCAAGCTCTTACTATTAGTCATTACTTAAATTAAAATCTCCTTATATTTGTTTTTCAGATTATTTTAATTATTTGTTTTTAACATCTTAAATCATATCTACTTGAAGTTATCATGGATTAATTGTCTTTATCTCAAAGCTAATAAATTCTAAATTTTGTTGTCGAATGAAACTTTCACTTGATGAAGGTGATTTACCAAAAAAAAAAAAAAAGAAAACACTAAGAAAAATAATAAATAAATAAACAGAAGACGAAGGTAATAAGTCGCCGTGGATGTAGATCTTCCAAATTAAGGAAATTATTAAATCAAGAAGAAAAGCGAGAAATTACTGCAAGTTTGTCACTCAATTTGACAGAAGAGAGACTCGGGAAGGAGAGAAATTAAAAATGAAAATCAAAATGGAAAAATTAAAATATAAAAGGAATGTAAAGCAAGGGCGGTCGGAGAGTCCTTTCCAAAACCGTTATATGACAGGCGTGAATGTATGCTACGAGCACACATAGTTCGCATGAAATACACGTTATGTGCATCCACACAAACCACACGACTGTTAGTGATTTTTGAAAAATTTTCAGACAGAATAATCGATCCACATAATTAACATAATGATTTTCACTTGAATAATTGGTCAAAAAAGTGGTTAAAAACGACTTTCATGAATCAATTTTCAAAATCCTTATATATAAAAACTCTATACCGCTTTTAGGCAGCCCCATACGACTCCATTGCGATTGCACAACAGTTCAAATAACGAGACATTTATGTACATGAAACTACACGATACCATCCAGTTAATATACCAAACGAGGTCTTCAGATAATTGTTACCCAAAAAAAAAAGGGCAATAAATAACATCATTTACCGAGACGTCTACTTTCCCAAAACCTACTAGATACAAGTGCGATATAGGATAATCATTGCCCGTGAGAATATCTGCCAAAGCAGAGTCAAGTCACATGCAGATCTCAATATCAAGGAAATTACTTCCTGCTCTTGGCATCGACACTTTACAACGGTGCACTAGCCAAGCCTTCAAAGTCGCCCTCAACGCTCTTGATGCCCTCTTTAAGCTCCTCCACTCTAGACTGTAAAGTAGCAATTTGATGATCCTTCATCTCTTTAGCAGATCTAGCCGCCGAAAGCTTTTCCTGCAGGTTCCTTATTTGATTGTGGATCTCACTAACCTCCTCATTCATTCTACTTAACTTAGTCTTATGATTAGCAATCTGGCTCTTAATTTCCTCGACGTGTCCTAACAGCTTTGCCTGCTTTTCTTTTACTGATACCAAGCCAGTCACGCGGTCACGCACTGCCCGAACATCAAATCCGTGCCTTTCCAAGTCCACAAGTGTCTCCAAAAGATCATCTGTTGAGCTCTTAGGATCACTAAATTGCAACCTTGAAGCTTTATCAACCACGCTCGAAAAGGTTACCATAAAACCTATGGCTAGACCTTCACGAGAACTCTCTTTAAAAGATTCCAAAGGTTTAAAATGTGGTTTTTGCGGCATCCTTTGAAAAACGTCCATGGATTCAATTGTTTTCCAAAGCACCGCGTTCTTTGCAAAGGGCAAGCTTTTCTGCCCACTTGGCACGGTAATATCATTCTGCTTGCTGGTTTCAACACATTGCTCAGCCATCCTTGTGGGGGAAACTTCTACAGATAATTGTCATCAATAAATAATCTATGCATAAAAGGATGTTATCACCGAGAAACCTATATTAATGAGATATACCTGAACCATCAACAGCACTAGGAGTTTGTATTACTTTGATCAACTTAGAAAGAGGTTCATCATCCAACTTATTATTGATAGGTAAATCTGCATTGACTTTACTGGCTTCATTGACTATTCCATTTGAATCCTGGTTGTTCTTTCGAGATGCATGTTGATGTAGAGAAACTACAGAAGGTCAAAACAGACCCATCAGCAGATACAACATTTGTGAATTAAAAGCAAAAGGCACCAGGAAGCTCTAGACATAAGCTGTAATTTGGCAGTCTATGCAATCACCACATGTAACTAGAATTAAGAGAGTTATAAACTAAGATCTTCATGAAAGAAACTGATTGTAGCAGAACTGCTTACCTTGAAATTGAGACGCAATTTTTTGATCTGCAGAGCGTCTTCTTCCTCTCTTTGATGATGTTTTCTCACACGGGATGATTGTCACTTTAGAAACTTCCCCATCCAGCACCTTTGTACTGGTCTTTTTCATTTTACCAACAGAATTACTTTTCTGCTTTGACGGACAATCAATGAGAATCTCACAAGCTGTGGTTTCAGCATTACACATTGAGCCCTCCATCTCTGATATCTGATCCTCGACAATTCTGTGAGAACCAACTTCGTTTTCGGCACCATCTTTTGTGGTCATTTCATCTGCCAAAACATCTTTTTATGTAATGTCAAAATTTCAAGAATACTTCAATTAGCAAAAATCTAAAGGATAGTTAGAGAGTAAACTGTGGACAGAAAAAGAATGCACAGACCTGCTACATGAGTCTGGGGACTTTTGATCAATATTTTTCGAGGTCTTCCCCTCTTCCGCTTTTGCATGCTCACTTCGGGTTGTGATTGTTTATCCGCCTAAAAAATAGCGCAAGAATATTTAGACAAGCGGATAGCCCTTTTTTTCTTTTAAGAAAAACAAAAAATTTATTTCATAACCAAAACATTACAAAGAAAAAGCTTAACGACGAGCCACGCCATCAAGCTAAAAGAAAACTTCAACACCGTAAGCAACCCAGCAACAATACAAGGACAAGCAAAGAAAAGAAGAAAAAAAGGGAAGGGGGGAAAAACTACAATGAAAATAAAGAAAACTCAGCAGCAAAGCACAACATGAGAGAGACAAAGCAAAAGTGAGAGCAACCCACCGAGACCAAAAACCAACTCCACCAAAGCAGACAGAGCCTCTTGGTAAAGTTGCTTAACGGTCTTTGTAGTGTCCTCTCCAATATGTTTCCATAACGGTCTTTGTAGAGTCGCTTAAAGTTGCTTAAGCAGCAGAGCATTTAACCAAACAGATTAGTGAAGAATAAGATAGAAATTATCAGATTCAGGCAAGGTCAATTAACACTGACCTAAACAATTTGGCCAGTTGGTGGAAAGATAATAGAAGAAAGTAGATAATTCTTTTATCTCACAGTTCCCTTCTTTTTTTCTTTTTCCCCACCTTTAACTAAGAGGTCAGTTCGACGAACACCTAGTCATAATAACCATGAATAAAGTAAAAGTGAAGGAAAAAGTAGTAGACACACCGCTCGCAGAGATATGAAGTTTTAAAGAAAGAATTGTTGAACGAAAATCATGTTCCATGAAATGGTGTTAGAAAACTGAGATGAATCTGAATCTAGTAAAAGAAAACACAGCAGGAACAAATACACCATCTTTTAATCCTTCAGAGGAAAATGGTGAACAAAAAAAGATGAAAATAACATAGAGTTACAGAAACTATTACCAAGATAATAAAATAAAATATGTGCATTGCAAATAAAATATTGATGCGCATCCTTTGATGTCAGTTCATAAAAATGGCAATAGTAACAGCTGCAAAGTGATTTTTTCCTTTGTCCAGAGCAAAACATATTTAAACAAGAAACAGCAAATTAATCATTAAAAGGCTAAAATATTCCCTTTTTTTTCTTTTTCTTTTTTTTTTATTTAAATTTTTTTTTAATACTTTTCCTCTTACTCTAGACCTTTTCAGTATATATGTCGCAATAAATTTAGCAACATTAAAATTAGAGTTGTTGACCGATTATTTGATCATTTAATGATTTCATGTTAGTTGGTTTTGCAAGATGCAAATACCTCATTCATATAAATTTAATGATTTTATGTCAGCTGGCTTTGCAAGCTGCAAACAGGTCTTTCATATAAATTTATCGCAGAAGCCTCTTAATTAAGATTCAAAGTCACATCTAAACAAATGCTTGTTCAATTGTTACAATTACCTTTATATTTGCTACAGCCAAATGATTTGACAACTGTTCCTGGCCACCGATAAGCTTCAAAGATTCAGTGCCGTAAGACTCTTGAGCTGTCTTGCCTGCTGAACTCCCTGTCTTACATCTTGAGGTACCAAATTTAGTACATGCCAAGGCTAAGACGATTCCCAGAGTGGGTTCCTCATTCACATTGTCATCTTCAACAACTGAAGAATTTTCCACTGAATTGCATATCTTGACTAAGAAACAAAGAAGTTAAGAATAAAAGAATCTGACAAAGTACCTTGTACAGAAAGTTCCCGTGTCTGTGATTTTCTGCGTCTATTCTTGGAGTTCAATGTAGGGTTGTATCTCTGAACTTTTCTTCGATTTCTCTGCTGCATGAAGAGTAACAGTTTTCAACATGAAATAAGCTAAGGGGTTGTTTGATACTCTTTTTCATTTCTCTTTATAATCCCACCTACCACTGATTTGACTATTGATTTGACTACTTTTCATCTATAATCACAAATTTCAAACTTATATTAAATCTACACCACTCATTTCACCTCTTTATAATTTCTCTTTATAATTCAATTTGGATAAATAGCTTCAAACAACCCCTAATGCAACAAACATAGCATGACCACATATATGGCTGGGAATTCCAGCTGGCCAATTTTTAAAACTCTATTTTTAGTAGCTTTTTAAAAGTTCACCAAAAGGGTTCGGTTATGGTCATTTGAAATAATCCATTTATTAATAATAATAATAATAACAACAACAACAACAACAATAAATATTAATAACAACAATAAGCATATTTGAAATAGTTTTTAAATGCATGAGTAGACTAGTTTATTTTCCAGAGCTTTGAAAGCATTTCATGTGTCCATATGCCGTCACCGTTGCGCGTTGCAAATAATCAATCACGCCGATCATATAATAATCTCTCTAGATCTCCTCCAAAATGCACTTTCTTGGATACAAAATTTTGTAGAATTAATAAAGTTCCTTCATTAAATAGTTGACTTGAACTTGCCATTCTTTCATCTTCAGGTATTTCACCTTGTTCATCTATACTACATATGAAAGTGATTATATCAGAAAAAAATTTCTGGACCATACTAAGCTTCTTCATATTTCATAACTACTCGTATGCCCTTCAATTAACTATCCAAAAATTAACCCATCAAAGAAATTATCTATCACCTCATTACTTAACATACGTATTCGACCCTTCATGTCTTCAATTGAATATATTTAACTGAGTATTTACTCTCTTTCATTCTATTCCTTCGAATCAATTTCTTATTGCTTCATATCCTTAATTGACATGGGAAAGCATGTACTAATTTATAAATCAAAATGCATTCACCAATAAGTATCATTTTATCAGTCTTGATATTTTACAGTTACATGAATTGTCCTTCAAATTCTTAGGTGATACTAACAGTCACAAGCATTGGTTGACTTCTTGTATTTCTCTAACAGCCTCTTCTTAGATCATTAAGCCACTATGTTGGAAAAACATTTTTGGACCATACTAACCTTTTTCATATTTCATAATTCCTCATATGCCCTTCAATTAATTATCCAAAAATTAACCCATGAGCCATGATTGAAATTATTTATTACCTAATTGCTTAACGTAAACATTTGACCCTTTAGGTCTTCAATTGAATAGATTTAATTGACCATTAACTCTGTTTAATTCTATAATAACAATAACAATAACCATAATAATATACAAGAAGAAATCTATTTTCTTGAAGTACAATTTATAGATTTGTCATTCTTTTACTGTAGGGTGAATTATCGATTTTTTTCAAAATTGTTTACCACTTCAGATGGTACACTCCTCAATGACTATAAGCAAATATAACATACTTAAAAGCACAAGAAGCCTACAATTTAATCATAGTGATGACTACAGATATCCTTTTATGTTGCAAGTGAGAATTAGATTAGGGGCCCATATGATTTTTATCTTTTGAGAATTGATTTGTGAAAAGTGATTCTTGGGGAGAATGTGCGGTTGAAAAGTAAGGAAAAATTACGAAAGCTACGTGCAGTACTATTTTAATAGGTGAATGTGTGGATGAAAACGAGTTTAAGTGAGAATCCATACGGGCTCTAAATACTTTAAATATACTCAGGTAGACTAGTATTTTTACTTTTAGTATATTATATAAGAGTTAGACTTGAAAGAAATATCTCACATAATTAATGGAGTTATTATTTAATAGGAACTTTGAAGATATTATTAAACGATTACATGCAACACGTGTGTTGCTGAACTAGTTAAGCAAAATGGATACAATCTAGGTGTGTAGCATGACTTACAATTCTCTTCTTCCAGTAAGAATTGTTAGCGGACATATCTTCAGATGCAGGCTGTTTGGCAGAGCTAATGGTATTTCCAAAGGTCGGGCTTACAGAGGCATCCTTTAAAGCATTATGGGGCGTTTCAGGCATGTTTTCTTGCTCCGGAGCCAGACATGGCGCCAATACTAGAGTTCCTTCCTTAAGATTCTTCAAAGGCTGTGAAAGTGTATAAAGATTATAAGAAGTCGCACAATGCTTGCTCTTTGTCAATTTAGTAATACACGAAGGTTCCTTATATTGAATGGAGTTGACTGCTCTACCAGATTCTCCATTGAACTCAATGAAAAGGATGTGTTCTCTTTAGAATTGTCTTTTCCATTGCCTGAGCTCCCGAATTGTAAAGCCATAGTAGTGCTCTTTGTGCAAATTTGACTTTCCTGCATCCTACTATCTGGAGATGGTATTAAAATGTCCTGGAAGAAATGCCAGCAAGATACAAAGCGTACTAAGGAAATCCACATGGCATCATTTTAGCAATAATAACTAATAAAAAATTCAGGCATAACCACTGTGAGGCCCTAGGTTTGGGAACAAATTACTCAGGTATTTTGACAAGAACATACACACTTGTGCAATGGAAAAAACAAACCTGAAAAGACATGGTAAAAATATGTAATGTACGGCATTAACTGTAAATAAGCTCAGGACATGATTTACAATTCAAGATGTCCAACGCCACATTCTTCATGGCCCAACATTATGAGATACAAATCTTTCACATTGGGAAGGTTATACTCTAGATATATAAATCAGATAAATGTTAGACTAAGGGCCAAATTTACCATGGTCCTGACAAGGAATGGTGGCAAAGTAAATGCTAATATGAATTGGGATACATCAAATGATGGCAAACAAATTTTATTCAACCTACTGGCTTCAAAGAAAAAAGGAGTGTTATTAGATCATTTCAAAGGCTTATACCAATCAGTTAAAAGCCAGAAGTCTTGCCTAGCATACTTGTGATAAGTAACATCCTTCAGCGTCCTTTCCATTAGTCACTAAATATTATAAGAACATTAACTCTTTTCAACTACGTGCAGAAAATAACAGCTAGAAACCACAAAGTTTTTAAGACCCGATTTGTTTTAGATAGAGTACCAAAAGGAAAACCAGGAAGGGGCTTACAGACGTCACAGATAAATCAGAGTTCTTATCTGCAGAGTCAAAAGCTAAAAAGGAGGGGACAAACCTTCAAAGAATTGATCCATTTACCATTTTTCCATTCCATATGCCGTCTAATTTCTGACTGATGGAATTTCTGTTCCTTTTTCAGATTCTTGAAGAAGACAACATACCTACTATCCTCAAGCTCTTTGGTAATTACTCCACTCCACCAGCCATTATTAAAGGATGCATCAACTTTTTCCAATAAATCAAAATTTGAGCTCTTAAGAAGTGGCGGAGAAGGTCGGACATGGACAGGATCAATAGTTACTTTTCGAGGCCGAGAACGTTTACCAATTTCTGCCCAATGGTACTCCATTATCAAATATCCATCTTTTAATTTTTCAAATATAGTGGCCGGGAACCAAGCATCTGTATAACCTTCTCCATCAAATGAGATCTCTACTTCTTCCCCCACTTCAAACATTGAAGCTTCTATGTTCTTCTGAATATCCACAAAAAATAAAAAAATAAATCAAGAATTGAAGTTGAAAGTGATATCATTTAACATTTAATTAACAACATAGTTCCACATTGTTAAAATTAGAACAAATTATACTCCTTGCTCACAAGAATTTCACAATGTAATATCAACTAAATCCCCTACACCCAAAAATTGCAGTAAGAACCATACTCTTCTATTAATTTAAGAATTCCTAAAAACCGAACACAGTGTGAATATTAAATCTACAAATCTTTCATTAAGGATAATAGGCATGTACTAAATACAAAACATAAACCAAAATGGCAGCTTGCAAGCAGCATGCATGCACAATTAAGCTAGAAGTCTGAAGCCGGATAATGTAGCGTGGACGGCGATGTGCTCGTGGCACGCCACATCAGCAGCTGTCCTGCACCCTTACCGATGTCTAATTTCCTACAACTTTTGGATGCACCCCAAAATCTAATTTACTTAGGAAAAAAGGGTACATTGCTTAACGAAATACAAAACAAAAAATAATAAAAAAATGTGACACCTCCTAAACCCTAGAAAAAAACCCTGGGGTCTTTACCGGCTGCACGCGTCGGACCCAGAGTCCATGGAAGCAATCACAGTGGACCACAGTTCAATAAAATCAAAATGAAGCTCCTCCAACGGGTCCAGCATGAATATAAACTTCAATCTTTGATCAATGACGTCGTTCGAGTCGAGGTTCAAACAACACAAAATCTCTTTCAGTGGTGGCGCCGGCCTTACGAACACCACATTCACATACTAATTATTACGAAATAAAGTTGCTTACACCATTCTTCCTCGCCGGATTTTACCTGGATAAGGGAAATGGAACCCTTTGGGTAGAGAAATTTTTTGTCGCCTCTTCGTTCCGTTTAGTTGCGAATCCTTTTTAGCAGCACAGCCCCTTTTTGGGGTGCCTTTCAAGTTGTAGGATTCGTGCTAGCCCCCCATCCCAAAGTCCAGGCCTAGGGTTATTTTTCCTTTACTTTTTTCTTTCTTTGTTTTTCCTTTTTCGTTTTCCCCTAACCCCCCTCCCCCCTCCCCAACACAAAAACACTCAAAACCCAAAAAAAAAAAAAAAGAAAAAAAGAAAAAAAAAGCTACAAAATTGTTCGATTTGGTATAGTTTTACAGTTGATTAATACTATATAACACTACTGGTACTGAGCACCCTTCTTATACAGCAATACACCTGGTGTCGTGGTGTCGAATGATAAGTGAAATTAAAAGTAAGCACATGTGGACTATTTGATTTAGCTAATTATTATATGATATCATGTGTACTGGTGTCATGACGATGCATAGCATTATTGTTTATATTTTTTAACAATAAAAATTAGAATGCGTTTAAGAAAAAGTGTTAATTTTATAAATAGTCCTTAACCTTTGAGTTAAGAATCAGTTTCATCCACAACCATTATTTTCACACTCCACAGCCCCCAACTTTTAATAAATGCACGTAAATCGTCCTTTTTTCCATTATTCTAAAACATTTTCAACGAAATAACGATTATACCATTTAAACTTTTTAAATTCTTTTAAAAGAAGGTTTAAAAAAAATACAAAAATTGAAATAAAAAAAGAAAACCCAACCTACTCCACCCACCCCTTCCCAAGATTGGCCGCCGAAAATGGAAACATTTGGGTGGCCGGCCATTCCGCAGCCGAAATGGCAACATTCTAGTGACAAAAATGGGTGAATCCCCTCTCCCCTATTTGCTACTGGCGACAAATAGGGAGGGTTCACCCACCCTTTTGGCCACTACAACCAAAGTGCTGCCAAATATGGCCGCGGTGAGGCCATTTTTGGCAGCACTTTGACTGCTGTTCCGGTGGCCAAAAGATGGCATTTGCTACCCTCCCATTTTACACATAATGGGGAGAGACTCCCCCATTTATGCTGCCACTTTCGGCATCCAAAAGGGAGTGAATCCCCTATCTTGGGATTGGGAGTTGGAAGGCTAGGGGAGTGTGAGGTGGGTTGGGTTTTCTTTTTTTATTTTAATTTTTTTATTTTTTTTAAACTTTTTTTAAAAAAATCTAAAAAGTTTAAGGGGGATAATCGTCAGTTTGTTGAAATTTTTTTGGAATAATAGAAAAAAAGATGATTTGCGTGCATTTATTAAAGATTAGGGGCTGTGGAGTGTTAAAATAAAGGTTGGAGACGAAACCAATTATTAACTCAAAGGTTGAGGACGATTTGTGAAATTAACCCAAAAAACTTAGATGAATAAGTTGGATCATGCTATATATACACCACAATTCATGTTCGCCCCGCATCTACTATATTGATTCCTTATATATAGAGGGATGTGAGGTAGGCACAAGATGGAGTGGACATCTACAATTATCCTAATAAAGTTTTAATACCATCTACTACTATCATACTAGTATGAAAGAAATGGAACATATGGTAACGGCTAATATGAGGCATAATGTTAATATTCTATTGTTGTACATCATGTTGTTAGCATTGTAGTGTACTAACAGATGGTATTTGAAAATTTTCATAAATGTTTTTGCAACCAAAATTTTTATAAATTAAAATACCACATTTTTGTTACGAGAAATTGATTGTAAAGCGATAAAGAGACGCACAAAACACACAAGATTTATACAGGTTCACCTCCTCTTGAGGCTACGTCCTGTCTTCAGCGGCCACAATGTTTTATTATATCTATTGGAATGAAAGGGTTACAAGATATTTGCCCTATATATAGAATAACCCTAACTCGGTTTTACAAGTGTAGAAAATATAAGAAAACCTAACTTGTTCAATACTCCAAATACTGAATACCTATCGGGGGCGCTGTCCCAGAGCCCCAGGGAGGGGGACTGATCACAACAAATTAGGTTCCATCACTTAATAATTTTGTAGTAGACACTGATCACAAAATTTAGAAAATAGATAATAATAGAGTTATTTAGAAGGCAGATGAGCAAACCAACAATAATGCATATCTTTTATTCTTCCTTGATCTCCCCTTAAATTGGAAGAGGATAATTTTTTTTCGAATCAATGATGATAAATTAAAGTGGATGTTACTAGACATTGTCAAGGAGATTCTACAGCAAAAATAGAAAATACGCATAGAAAAATGTAAAAAATAAGAGAAAGACGTGAAGCAAAATTGACAATATGTGTATATCTCTCTTTCGGTGCACATTTCTTGAATTAAAGACGTATTTAGGCACTTAAGCTCTCTCTCTCTCTCTCTCTATCTCTATCTCTCTCTGTGTACATAAAACTTGTTATTAAGTACTACTTAGAATAATTTTCTAATATCTATATGGGTGCCATTATAACATCTAATATCTTACTGCATGTACGTACATCTTATGACTGTGTGTATTCATCTGAGGTACATATATGTAGCTACATAGAACATTAGGTTTCATATCCTTCACATATATGAGTATTAAAAAAATTTCATTAATAAGAATGTTTTGTTACATAGTTAAAGAAACGTATGAATTACTTGCAATATTACTTCAAAAAGAGAGAGTAATTTTTAAATTCAACTTAGTTTGAAGTCTGCGTATGGATTATGTGGTCAAATAGGCCGACAGGTCAGCGAAGGTCAACGGTCAATGGAGGTCAACGGTCGTAGAGTCTTAGAAACAGACAACAAGCGCCTTATCAGATCCAGTAAACGACCCTACGGGCAGAAGACTTGGAGACTTGACCTAGCAACCCGAGGAGTTAATCACTGCTCCCATATTCTTACAATTTAGGTAGTATGGTCGCAACAGTTTTGGGCTCTCAAAATTGTGACTAGGCGTTGTGACCTATTGTTACGACTGGCGAAAGTGCTAGTTAAGCAGCAGTTTAAGAACCCACGATCCATGAACATCTTCCGCGTAGCGCAATAAATTAGGCTCCATCACTTAATAATCTCCCACTTGGAGACTAATCTAACATTATCTGTCTCCCCTTGCAGCGGCCGGCATACCCTCCAATCTATAACAAATGAGTCCAACTGAAGTTGCACACAACTTCAGTTTTTCAATAGTCACAGTTTTAGTCAACATGTTAGTTGGATTGCGACTCCCCTCAATCTTTTCAAATACAAGAACTCCATTTTCTAAAGCAAATCTTATGAAATGATATCGAACTGCTATATGTTTAGTTCTAGCATGATAAACATGGTTCTTTGCAGATCGAATTGTACTCTGACTGTCACAATGTATCACACTTTGATTGTTCTTACAATCCAATTCTTCCAAGAAGGATTGTAGCCATATCAGTTCTTTACTAGCCTCTGTTATTGTAACATACTCTGCTTCAGTAGTAGAAAGTGCAACTATCTTTTACAACTTAGAAGCCCAACTGACTGTTGTACCATCCAATGTGTAGACATATCTAGTAGTACTCTTTCTTTCATCAATGTCTCCTACCATATCTGCATCCACGTAGCCTTGTAGTCCCATGTCTGTCTTTCTAAAACACAAAGCCATATCTACACTGCCTTTTAGATATCTGAGTATCCACTTTACTGCCTCCCAATGTTGCTTGCCTGGATTACTCATATATGTACTCACAACTCCCACTACGTGTGCAATATCTGGTCTGGTGCACACCATTGCATACATAAGACTACCAATGGCAGAAGCATAAGGTACATTAGTCGTGTATGCTTGCTCTTCCTCTATAGAAGGTGACTGTTTCTTTGATAATTTGAAGTGACTAGCCAAAGGAGTACACACTGGTTTTGTATTTGCCATATTGAATCTACTAAAAACCTTTAAGATCGGATTCTTCCTATGAAAGTTTCAGTACATCATTCTTCCTAATAATTCTCATCCCAAGGATTTGTTTGGCAGCACCCAAATCCTTCATTGCAAACTGCTTAGACAATTCCTTTCTCAATTTATTAATCTCCTCCATGCAAGATCCTACAATGAACATATCATCCACATAAAGAAGTAGAATTATGTAGGAGCTACCAAAATTCTTCACATAGCAACAATGATCTGCCTGGCATCTCAAGTAACCATTACTACACATAAAGTCGTCAAACTTCTTATACCACTACCTTGGAGCCTGTTTGAGCCCATATAAGTTTTCCTGAAGTTTGCATACTAATTTCTCCTTTCCCTAAACTTCGAAACCATGTGGCTGCTTCATGTAAATATTTTCTTCCAGGTCACCATGAAGAAATGCTGTCTTTACATCAAGTTGCTCCAAATATAGGTTTTCCTTTGCCACCAATCCGAGTATAGTTCTTATCGTGGTTACTTTGACCATTGGTGAGAAAATCTCTGTGTAGTCAACACCTTCTTTTTGTTGAAACCCTTTTATAACCAGTCTTGCCTTGTATCGTTTGCTGCCATCATGTTCATCTTTCAACCGATAAACCCATTTATTCTGTAAGGCTTTCTTTCCTTCTGGTAACTGACTTAATTGCCAGGTTTTATTAGATATCAGTGATTCCATCTCATCTTTCATGGCTAATTCCCACTTAATTGATTCATCTGTCAGTTTAGCTTCTTCATAACTTTCTGGTTCACCTCTGTTTGTTAACAATATATAATTCAATGATGGAGAATACCTTTGAGGCGGTTTTCTGATCCTGCTAGATTTTTTTAGCTACTGTAATAAGAGTCCTTTCTTGCACTTCTGGGGTTGATTCTATCTGATCTTCAATATTAGCTGTATCCGGCACAATTATTGGAAGATTTTCCAATGTAATTGTCTTATATTTCTTTATTGCAAAACTAGTACTCTCCAGGTCTGCTCCCAATCTGTCTTTATATAAAACTGATTCATTGAAGATCATATCAGAAGTCTCCAGGTCTGCTCCCAATCTGTCTTTATATAAAACTGATTCATTGAAGATCACATCTTTACTTCTGATAATCTTACGGCTTGCTTCATCTCAGAATCGATAGCCAAACTCCAAATCACCATAAACAATCAAATAACATTTCTTAGACTCGGCATCAAGTTTACCTCTAGCAGTAGAAACAATGTGAACATAAGAAGTACAACCAAATACTTTTAAGAAAGAAAGGTTTACCTCTTTACTGCTTCACACCTCTTTTGGTATTTTGAAATCCAATGGTGCTGAAGGACCTTTGTTAATCACGAATGCAGCTGTATTGATAGCCTCAGCCCAAAACATCTTTGGCAAGCCAGCATGTAGTCTCATACTCCTTGCACGTTCATTTAGAGTTGTATTCATCATCTCAGCTATACCATTCTGTTGAGGTGTTCCAGGAACCGTCTTTTTCATTTTGATCCCATGTTCATAACAGTATTTCTGAAACTCTTTATCTGCATATTCTTCCCCATTATTTAACTGCAAACATTTCACTTTTAAACTTGTTTCATTCTCGACCATCGCCCTCCACAGCTTGAAAACATCAAAGACATCAGATTTCTTTTTTAAGAAATATACCCATACTTTTCTGCTAGCATCATCAATGAATGTCACGTAATAATTTGAACCTCCAAGCGAAGTAACAAGGGTAGATCCCCAAACATTTGTATGAACCAATTCCAATTTTACTGCTTTCAGCTCCTTACCAACTTTCAAGAATGTTACCTTTTTCTGCTTCCCGAAAATACAATCTTCACACAAGCTGTGTTCAACATATTTCAACCCTGGCAACTTCCCTTTGGAATGAAGTACTTGCATTCCCTTTTCACTCATGTGTCCAAGCCTACAATGCCATAAATCAGAACTAACAGTAGAATCAGCAACTGCAATTGTTTCTCTAAGACTAGTAGTCATGTAAAGAGTTCCTCTTCTATATCCTCGTGCAATGATCATGGCTCCTTTCGTCACTTTCCAGATTCCGTCACCAAAATTCACATGGAACCCTTCAACATCAAGTTGTCCAACTGAGATAAGATTATGCTTCAATTTTGATATGTGTCTGACCTTGTAAATTTTCCACACTATCCCATTTGGCATCTTCAATGTTATATCGCCAATGCCAACAACATCTAGCGGTTTACCATCAGCAAGGTAAAACTTTCTAGGATCTCCAGCAACATAATTTTCCATGATCTCACTGTTCGGAGTAGTGTGAAAAGAAGCTGCAGAATCCATCACCCAAGAATCAATAGGAGTATCAACAGATAATAACAATGCATCTCGTACCTCTTCAGTTGCAGCATTCACCGTATCGTTATTCCTTTCGTCATTCTTCTTAGGAGCTCTGCATTCATATTTCCTGTGACCCAACTTGCCACAATTCCAGCATTCAATATCTTTCAGATCCTTCATGTTTCTAGATTTATTCCTCCAATTCCTTGACTTTTTTCTACCCCTATTCCTGTTGGAATTCCTTTCATATCCTCTTCCCTGGTTGTCTATATTTAAGGCAGAATTTGATGTTGAGAACTCTTCAGAATCCTTCCTACAAACTTCCTCCGCAAGAGTTGTATCCCGAATATCATTGAATTTCAGCTTTGCACTCCCTATGGAATTGCTGACAGCCGCTCTCATGGATTCCCAACTATTTGCTAGTGATGCTAAAAGGATTAAGGCTCAAACTTCATCGTTAAACTTGATTTCCATTGAAACCAATTGGTTAACAATTGTATTGAAATTATTAAGATGCTCTGCCACTGAAGCACCTTCAATCATCTTCAAGTTGAATAACTACTTCATCAGATGAACTTTATTGCACGCCGATGGCTTCTCATACATACCAGACAACACCTTCATCAATTTTGCCGTGGTTTTCTCCTTTGCCACATTGTGAGCCACGTTCTTTAAGAGTGTTAAATGAATTACCCCTAGCACCTGTCTGTTCAGAAGATTCCAATTCTCATCCTTCATGGTGTTGGTTGGACGAATAAGGGTAAGTGCATCTTTTTGCCATACGAATAATCTTCTATCTGCATTTCCAGAATGCGAAATCTGTGCCATCGAATTTAGCGATTCCGAGTGCAGATCCTTCATCGCCTGCCATGGCTCTGATACCAGTTGTTACGAGAAATTGATTGTAAAGCGATAAAAAAAGGCACAGAACACAAGATTTATACAGGTTCACCTCCTCTTGAGGCTACGTCCTGTGTTCAGCTGCCGCAATGTTTTATTATATCTATTGGAATGAACGGGTTACAAGATATTTGCCCTATATATAGAATAACCCTAACTCGGTTTTACAAGTGTAGAAAACGTAAGAAAATCTAACTTGTTCAATACTCCAAATACTGAATACCTGTCAGAGGCACTATCCCCGAGCCCTAGGGAGGGGGGCTACCTGTCCCCTTCCAACCCCTGTGGGGACCTTACCGCGAAGGTCAATCCGCGAACATCTTCCGCATAGTGCAACAAATTAGGTTCCATCACTTAATAAATTTGTAGTAGACACTGATCACAAAATTTAGAAAATAGATAATAATAGAGTTATTTAGAAGGCAGATAAGCAAACCAACAATAATGCGTATCTTTTATTCTTCCTTTTTCCCCCTTGTATTGGAAGAGGATAATTTTTTTTAGAATCAATGATGATAAACTAAAGTGGATGTTAGTAGACATTGTCAAGGAGATTCTACAGCAAAAATAGAAAATAAGCATAGAAAAATGTAAGAAATAAGAGAAAGACGTGAAGGAAAATTGACAATATGTGTATATCTCTTTCGGTGCACATTTCTTGAATTGAAGACATATTAGGCACTTAAGCTCGCGCTTTCTCTCTCTCTGTACATAAAACTTGTTATTTAATACTATTTAAAATAATTTTCTAATATCTATATGGGTGCCATTATAACATCTATTATCTTACTGCATGTACGTACATTGCGTGATTGTATGTATTCGTCCAAGGTATCTATATAGGACATTAGGCGTCATAACCTTCACACATGTGAGTATTAAAAAAATTTCATTAATAAGAATGTTTTGTTACATAGTTAAAGAACGTATGAATTCACTTGCAATATTACTTCAAAAAAAGAGAGTAATTTTTAAATTCAACTCAGTTTGAAGTCCGTGTATGGATTATGTGGTCAAATAGGCCGATAGGTCAGCAAAGGTCAACGGTCAATGGAGGTCAACGGTCGTAGGGTCTTAGAAATGGGTGACAAGCGCCTTATCAGATCCAGCAAACAACCTACGGGCAGAAGACTTGGAGACATGACCTAGCAACCCGAGGAGGCAATCACTGCTCCTATATTCTTGCAATTCAGGTAGTCTGGTCGCTACAGTCTTGGGCTCTTAGAATTGTGACTAGGCGTTGCGACCTACTGCCTCGACTGGCGAAAGTGCTAGTTAAGCAGCAGTTTAAGAACCCACGTACAAGGCCGTATCATTTGTGGCTAATGGGACTTCAACATTAGATGCAGAAGATGTGGTTACTTGTCCTATGCATGGTTTAATCAGCCATAATTAAAAAGTGAAGGTCTAATCTCAGTTGATTTGACCCTCATGCCAATCCTATGGGCTGGGTATTAAATACATGTAATCATTGCCCTCATGCAAATGGCAAATGAGTGCTATAAATATAGGTAAATAAAACTAAGAAGGGGTTTGATACCTTACATTCATTCTTCTTGTCCTTGGCATATTGATTCTCTTCCATTTATTACAAATATTCTCTATGGTTTCACATTTAATACTCATATATATTCAAATTCAAATTTCCCGCATAAACAAATCTTGTTTGTTGAGTAAAAGGCCGAATTTGACATAAACAAATTGGCGTCGTCTGTGGGAAACCATACAAAAAAGTTGTGTAAAGACTAATGTCTAGTGAAAAATGAACCTCTGGTGAAAGAAGATAAGTAGAAGATGGTCTGAAAGCCAAAGAACAATAAGCAGCAATGTCAGATGGCCTCCTGAGTTCCGAAAGAACAGAAACGTGGACAGCGCTGGCCCTTTACGACTGGCAACAGAAACGAAAACGGAAATAGAGACCCTCTAGCGATAGATGGAGACCCTCGCTGAAAACATAGGGCAATTCCGATCTCACAACCCGTTAATTTCCCAGCAGAACATGATGGAATCTTCCCGTAGTGACTCATCGTGGCGTGCTAAAAACACCGAAAGATCCCCAACAATGACGAATCTCCCAAGGGAGCATGTAAGAAGCAGATTGAGCTTCACTTTGACATAAAATTCCAGTCGACCGGCTTCCAACGAGAAGACTGCACCAGTCCCTCAAGAAATGCTGCAAAGAGCAGCGTCTTCACAAGATTGGGACCCCAACCTCAACGAGGTCCTAGAAGCCTGAGGTCGCCAGAACCCCTGTGACCAAGTGAGCGTAGGCAGAGGAGAAGAGGCTTGACACCTACTCACCACTATAGTCATGCGTTGAGCTCGCCTCCGAGGACCCCTCGAGGCCAACAGCCTGTTCTTGAGTAAACCCACGAGCTAAATGAGCTAAGGAAATGACTAAATGACCTCAAGCAAAAACAACCCAGAGGAAGGAGAGTTGACACCGGGAAGTATTCGGATTTGAAGAAGGCTGAGAGAATCTTACAACAAACAAGTTTTTATAATGCCCGAAACCAATCTGGATTTTGGATTTGGATTTTTATAATCTCAACTGGATTTGGATAAATCCAAACTGGATTTTGGTACTTGAACCCGAAACCAAACAAGTGCAAGTATGGGTCAGCTTCAAGTTTGGATTGAAACCCGAAAAGCCCAATTTTTTTTTACCCCTAAAATTTTCAAACTCTAGTTTCTAACACTACTCCTATCACGGCTTATAAAACCATCTCTTTCAATTCACAATCACACCATCATTGATGCGTCAACTTTTGAATTATCTATTTGATTATTTTTATAATGTATTGATATATTTTAATTTTCCTATATAGGTTTTACTAGTTTGTATACATGACTGGTTGTATGTACAACGTAAATTATTCTTTGTTTTTTATTTGATAATACTATAAGTCTAAGGCAACGGAAACATAAAATTGAAATCTACATGGAGTCAACTAGTCAAACATTAATGTTAGTTGTTAATTTCATTACACTAGTGTTTAATTGTCAATGAATACTTGATGGGCTTGGAAGGAAAATTGAGGAAGCTTGGAAAAGATGACGTGAATGGACGAAGTAAAGTCCAAAACTAAGTGTGGAGACGGGAGTGCCAGAGAGGTGTCAATATCGCTTGGAAAAGCCTGGGACTGCGGGCCGGCCCGTAATTGGCCTCTCCAAGTCGCAGGGCCTTACCCACTGTTGACTGAATGGGCCGATTCAGAGCTACCGATGGCCATGAAAAAAAATTTTAAATGTTTGGTAAAGAGCTGGCTCTCTGCAATAATTAAAACTTCTTGCAGTCGCTGCAGGTGCCACTTTTTGACTACTTTTAATTTTTCCCCCTTTTTGTATTGTCATGTCAATTGCCATGACATGTGAAGGAATTTGAAATTGATAGATTGTTTGGTATGTGCCAATCTAGTTGGGTTATACTATAACTATAGTGATGTAAGTTAATGAAGAGTTGTTTGTGTTGCTATGTTTTAACTTTCAAAAGTTTAAGTGTTAGGCCATCTCCAATCATCGTACTCTATTTTACAGTACCAGTACTCTGAAATATAATACAGCAACCTCTATTTTAAAAAATTTCTCCAACCCACATACTCTATATGTTCTCTATAACTATTTTTTTCTATTTTTCTTTTATTTTGAACCATTAACATATTATGAAAAATAAATAACTACGCATCATATTATTAACCGAATGAAACTAAACGCATGTGAAATAATTTTTTAAAAAACGATTAAAGTAAACAAATACACGTGAAGTTGTTTTGCAAAAAAAGTGGGTGAACAATATAAACACACGTGAAATGTTAAATAAAAAGAAAATGAAACAAAGTAAACACAAAGCTGGAGAGGTATTAAAAAAAAAAAAGAAGAAGCTTGCAATGGCATTTCCGTAAATAAACAGAAATGCCATTTGCATTTCCGTAAATATGTCGCACCACTGTAGCACCTAAAAATTTTCCAAGTGCTTTTGGAGCATTATTGGATACCATTTGGTGCACCAAAATGGAGAGTACCATTGGAGATGACTTTAAAACTACATAGTTGCTGGCTATATAAATTTACACAAACAATATTTGAGTTTCAAGGTTTTTTATGCAATTAAATATTTGAAGTTTATTATTAAACATTTTAATTTTATCTTATTATATATTTACTTTTTAATTAGAATTTAAAAATCTAAAAGACTAGTGAAATATCTAAAAAATGCAGCAAATTTTCCATTGAAGTATTTTAATTGTAATGTATTTATTATAAAATTTAAATGTAAAATGTGGCCAAAAAAAGGGGGCCAGGTCAACCCCGTGACCTACATAGGTCTGTCTGCATAGGCCATGTAACTGGGCTGGGTCATAGACAAAAATATCCTGACAGTCCGGCCCGAACCGAAAGCCCGCTTGTGCAGGCTATTTTCCATTAGGGTAACGACGTAGCCCGGCCTGCCCACCTATTTTTACACCTCTATCTAAAACAATAAGACCAAAACTAAAGCTATGAATGTGGATGATAATTATAATCTAACCCATTCAAAAAACATAATATTTTAGCCTTTTTTTGGGGTTAAAAACAGGTTATTATATGAAATGTGTGATAGAAAAGTGGAGAGAAATTATGCAATTGTGAAAAAGTAAGAATATGTTGTTACAATGAGTTTGAATTGTTGTGTTTTTTAGCTGTGAAAATAATAAGTTGTAGAGAATGAAGTGTTAGTATTGGATGTCTAGCGTTATTAAGGTTTCTTCCATGTGGTACGCAAAGATACATGTCACGTTACAATTATTTTTGAAAGTTCTATTATAAATCTGCATCATAGTAGTATAAATGTGCATAAATATTTATCTTATTGAAACACAACGCTAAGAAAATTAGCAATACAAACCCAGATATAGTGAGAATACATACTACAATAAAATATAAAAAATACCCCATATAAGGGACAAAACTTCAGATCTCTAGGTCCTAATACCTCAGTTTAGCCCCTAACCATGCCACATCACAGTTGACGCTTTATCATTTGACACTTTTTTTGTAAACTATTTTGTAAAACTTTTTTGACAAATAGATCCCCCCCAAACTAAAAATATATATCTATATATATAACTCAATTTTTTCCTTTTAAATGAGATCGGAAGAGCACTTCCACACACTTCTTACATTAAAAAAAATTTATGGGTCAGACTACGTAGATAATGTTCTGTATTTGATGTAGCTTTTCTATGAAAAACTGAGCACTCCTATAAGGAGCAAAAATTCTTACGTGGCTTGACAAGGTGTAAGTGCCACACATGCAAGCCAAACTGCAACCCAAATTCTCCCCTTTTTTGTCAGTCCCACCCAAAAAAAAACAAATCTGCGACAATAACCACCCCCACTGAAACCCCACCCCAGATTTCAGAAACCACAACCCCCTCTCCCCAAATTCAATTCCACTCTCGTTCTCTGTCGCCGAGCTCTTCCTACCCCATCCCCACCACTAAATCTCTAGTGGAAATGCAATGAAATGGCAGGGTGACCCGACAAAAAATCTTTTTCGGCCTTTGACCAAAATTTCACTTCAAAAATTAAAAGAAAAACTAGAGAACAAGCCGTCTGCTTCTTCCATGAATGACACCGGGAATTTGAATTCTCCAACGGCTAAATCTGTGGTGTTCAATTTCACTTCTTTCATGAATTAATGGTTTTTCTCCTAATTTGTATTCTTTCACTGTCCGTTCTTCCATCCCCTGATCGGCCTCGAAAAATTCATCCCCAATACTCATTGTAACTAGTCAGACTTAGTGGTATCTGCATAAGCATCATAAGGTGTGTAATTTTTTCTATTCATTGTTTAATTTGAGTTTTATTGATGTGGCTTTTGAAAATTGAATTTTGTTAGGTGAATTTGTTCACTTGTTAGGATTTTCATTTTTTTTAACGTTCTTGCAATTCTTCAGGCATACTTGCTGGAAAATAAAAACAATTCTGTTCAACATGGAAAACCACTCTATTTTGGCAAATTTCTCTTTTTTATAGCATATTTGATGCATAAATTGGTACAAGTGTTAATTTCCACAATTGTTCAATTATTTGGATTTTCATTTTGAGTAGTTCTTTGTGCATATATTTGTTGATAGATAACTCCAGTTTGGTAAATATACTCTTTTGAGTTAGAACATCAAAAGAAGCTGCAGAATACACCTTTCAAAGACACTGGAAAGAAGCTCAACATGATACTGAGACGTAAGAATATGACCTTGGTTCTGGTTGTGTCCTAAATAAACAAAGTACACCTGTGAGGAACATCACATGAATTAGAAAGACAAAAATGAGATGACATTGATCATTGTTTAGAGGGGACCAAAATAGTTAAAAAGCTTAAGGGGATGATGTTACATGGGAAGTGGATATTGAGTGAATTGAATAAAATGAAAGTAAGAGGGACGGGCCCCAAAAATGCTGGAAAACATTAGCCATTGCCTCAATGAAAAACCACATGGAAGGCTGGGATTAAATAGCAAGCAAAACATATTAACCTATGACTCCTACCTACGTAAAGAGGGATGTCATAGGAAAGAATGGTTTTCTAATGGTTGTATTACAAGGATTTTAAAGCTTCTCTAAAACTGACAAATCTCCGGTATTTTTGTCTTCCAAGGTGATAGGAGGGAAAAAAATTCCCATCTTTCTTGTTTTTGCATATACCTCCACATCTTGTGTAATACTGAATTATTCTAAGTGAATTACAGTCAACATTATACGGTTACCAAGCTTGTTATGGGACCCCTGAGTATCTTCAAGAGAAGTACATATGACTATCATTCATCACAACTAGAAAGAATGACATACAACCTTTTTAGCCATCTTTAGCTAATAATTCTGACTATTCAACTAAATGACTATAAATCCTATATAT
This sequence comes from Nyctanthes arbor-tristis, assembly GCA_963692815.1. NCBI lineage: Eukaryota > Viridiplantae > Streptophyta > Magnoliopsida > Lamiales > Oleaceae > Nyctanthes > Nyctanthes arbor-tristis. The sequence goes on along the minus strand of CAVNYN010214852.1, from coordinate 51,150 downwards.
TCATTACTGATCGGTCATACATAATATGTAATTATGTTGGAAGGAAACACATAATTAGGTTTATGATTTCTTCTGCAAGTGTTAGATAAAAATTTTACTTCCTGAATAAAATCATTAAACTTAGACAACCAAGACTGCATTCAGTTACATCACCTAACCTTTTCACGCTTCTTCCTTTGTGGTACCTAGCAATTTATTAAATGGAATTTTGACACACAAACAAGTACACTGGATTGAACTTTCTACTCTAGTGTATGCAAGAACCTCTTGAAAAAACATACTCTATACCTTAGGACATTGATATCTTTTTGTGAATTTATTATCTACAATCAAATACTTGTTAACCTTAGTAAAATATGTAATAGGTATAGACTTCACTCAAGAGGACTAGGCTAGCACAAACATATTTACTTGTGCTTGAGTTTCCATGCTACAAAAGCTTAGTTTTTGATTTAGATTGGCTAAAGTTTTTGCGCTTATATAATTTTGTCAGAGAATATAAATTAGATGAGTTAAGAAAGATATCCCTTGGGGGCTGGTTCAAAAGATCTAATTAACTCAATTTCATGTAGAGTTCAAGATTCATATCATGTAGAGTTCAAGATTCATAGTTAAAGGTGGCATAATATAAAAATTAGACTATTTTCCTATATTATCTTAATTAGGTGTCTAAATAAACTTGAACAAATTTTTTTCCCAATTTATTTCATGATTTTGCTTTAGGTTTTGGCTGGGGGAACATCCCTGTTTTGTGCTTGTCAATGTTCATTCTTTAGTGCAAAAAAAAAAAATGCTTATGTGGTGGCCAAGAGAAAATGTAGGTTTAGGAATTTTAAAAGTTAGTAACTAGACATTGAATTTTGAAATTCTGTCATTTTTCCTTTTTCCTTACATGTAGATCTGAAATCCTTGCTTAGCTACCTGAACACATTTTTTTTCCTGTAACTGCCATTCAATATGTTTTTCTTCAGCCGATTTTAAGTCTCTCTATTTAGATGTAGGTCTTGAAGAACATCACACAGAGAGCTTCTTACTACACTTGAATGCAGGCTTCTTGATAGAGCTTCTTACTAGCCTTTGGATTGTCTTCATGCACTTAATGCCGCACAACAAAAGGGTTAAAATTGTGAAAATTGTAGAAGTCCAAGCAACAGTTGTAACTTTTCCCATATAAGATTGTAACTTATATTTGTAAGACTTCATGTTGAAACTATGTGTAAGATAGTAACTTATGTTTTTAAGACTTCATGTTGAAACTCTGTGGCAATGTAGTTACGTGCAGCGTTGTAGACATTCTAATTATTTGTTTGTTCAGACTTTAGTGTTCACGGATGTATTCTAGCTAAATGTGTTATGAAGGTATTGCCGTTTGTGTTTGTGGATTTCAAATTTTAGGTGTAACGTAATCTGTACGTACAATGTTTGTTTCGCACTTGAAAACAGTGAATAGGCAAGGGAAATACAAATTCATAATTTTGGACAAATTTTGATAGAATATCCCCTATAATGATGAGCTATGAAACCTGAAAAATCTGCAAACATCCATCAGTGCAATAATAGATATATTACAACTTTGTGATTGGTTGTCATAGCAATTCAAATTACATTCTTTCACATGCAATTATCATTGAACATATACCCAAAAAAAAAAGGAAAAACATTGCTTTTTCTCCTAAAAACAAAAATATGTGCCCTTTGTGCAAAACTCGGTTCGGGGTCAACAACCAACGAAGGGGGCATTCTTCTTGGAAGCCTTCATCTAACATTGTTAACCCTATGGCCAATTGTCTCTCTGTTTGGTAATCGCATTCATTTCTGTATTCGAAATACTTGGTAACACTGCAATTACGCAGCATTCTCAAAATATCATTGTTGAATCAATTTGTTTGCCAAAAAATTAATGCTTTCAAGTATTCATCAAATACAAATAAATGTGTGTCTTGGTCTCTTAATTGACATGATTTCACATCAAATTGTAGAAGTCTTAATGGTTACATGAAATGGTAATTGACATAGCTAATTACTTCGTTTTTGCTGCAGCGGATTGCACTCAGATTAGACGAAAGATTGAGTTGTGCCCTCCTATGTAATTCCAAAATCCATCTGGTGTCCAGAGTAACATATATAAAATTATAAGAATTAACAGTCAAGCTTCTATGCCAAGTTCCACTTAATTCAAAAAACTAAACTTTTGAGAGGGAAAAAAGAAAAAAAATCAAAACCAAACATTTCTAGCACTCATTAAATTTCCACCCCCTCATTCTATATAATTATAATTTTCCCATTGTACTTTGAATTATAATCAGAATCAAACATACTTTACTGTGTGTGATTCTTCCTATATAACACACAGCCAAATGGTTGTATTTCCTTTTTCAGATAGCTATAACACTGTCTCCCTTCCAAATATGTTATTGATCCCCACTGTCCAGAGATGGTCCTATTTCAATATAAGCTATGACCAATTGGGTGTTTGATTCACTAGAGAGATGAAAAGGAGACTATATTAAAATTCAAGACTCATAAGCTGTAGGCGACAAAATACAGAGACAAATACATGTATCAGAATGCAAAACTACCATCTCCCAAAAATAACACCAAAAAATTAAAATAAAGAGCAGACACAAAACAATTAATGCTCAAGCAGACACAAGCCCAGTACAATAAAGAGCTCAGGAAAGTGTTCAGAAGCAGTAATATGAGCCCAAAAACATTGATATCAGTATAATAAATACTAGAGTCACTCGTTGATTCATTCAAAACCCAGATATATAGAGAATGAACACCCATTAAGCACTCTGAAGAACATAACCAAACATGGGAAAAAGAAAGACAGATACCATTTCAGATTGTGGTGCAAAAGATGGAACGAAAAAATTACAAAAAAAATTAAATAAACAGAAATTGGTTAATATAACACAAAAAATTGACCGGAAAGTTACCTGAAGAGAAGCAGCTCACCGGTGGCCTAGTTTGGGGTCAGGTTCAGCAGAAATCGCAGAGGGAGGATGGGAGCTAGAGTTGTGCTTCAAACGTGAGATGGAGAGAGATTTGGGGGACGATTCTCAGTCACAAGGGGCAGCGGCTGGTGGGCTTCTCCGTCGACTGAGATGCTTCGCGGCGGTGAAATTCTAGGCCGATTTGTTTTTGAGAGGGGAGGGACCAGGAGCTCAGCCAGAAAGGTAGAGAGAGAGAGAGAGAGAGAGACCCAGGGGGCTTAATGTCACAGATTTGAATTTTTTTAGTGGGTCCGACAAAAAAAAGGGGGGAATTTGGGTTGCATTTTGGCTTGCACATGTGGCCTGTACACCTCGTCAAGCCACGTAAGAATTTTTGCTTCTTAATGGAGTGCTCAGTTTTTCATAGAAAAACTGTGCTACACATTGGCCTTTTCAGTTTTCAGGATCCACTTACAGTGGGGTATTTCCGTAAATAACGACTAAGCATCTTCAATGCTTATTTTTGCATACCATAAAGCATTTGGTGTAAACTAGTTATTTCATTCGTGTGTTACACAAGATAATAATATTAGATAATATAAGTAACTTAAGAAGATTAAACGTGATTGTATAAACACAATTTAAATTATAAAATTTAATTGTTTAATATATGTATTATGGAAATTATATACAAACAGTAGGTAAAATAAATCAAAGATGCTTCTCCATGTTCTGACTCCTCTTATCCCCATGCTCTTCCTCTAGAAAATTCAAACTCCATGGCCATTACTCCAAACTTTGAATCTCCTCAAAAACTATTCCACTTGAAGGTAGTTTTGGGTTCCTGTTCACCCACTCCGACCTCCACATTACTACTCATTTTCTCTGCAGTTTTTGTTTGGCAAAAGAATATTTCTCAAGATCCACATAAATATCTTCTCCATGCAAAGATGCAAACTTTATGGATCAAAAAGATTGAATCTTTATTCAAGCCATTAACAGATATATGGGAATTAACCAGCTGAAGATTTTTTTGGTATACCTCTTCTTCTTGTTCACATTCAGCAATTCTTTATCTACTGTACTGAATCCAGATGGTATCTCACGGTCAGGCCATCTCCAACCAGAAAACTCTATTTTATAGTTTTACAACTCTAAAATACAGTTTTTCAAACTCTATTTCACAAACCTTCTTCAACCTATAAACTCTAAAAAGGACCCCACATATTATCCACCTCATATTTTCTACATTTTCTACATTTTATAACATTCGATAAGTAATATATATTGAAAACTAATTAAGCATATTCTCGTTTATTAATTATTACACATATAAAATTTTAAATAAATAGTCGAAAATATTTGCATTTATTTTCACATCGAAAAATAAATACGAAACACATGGCGATAATCCCGTAACATCAAGCGGGACCAATCACAAATGGGAAAACACACATAATAAATATAACAAGTACAACAAATGGCGATAATCCATATAGTTGGAAAGACACACATAATAAATATAAAAAAAGTATAACAAATACAACTCAACTAAGCATTAGAATTAGTATATTATTCCCACAAATGCTCAATTAGGGCATCACGAGGTTGGTAGTGCGCGATCTTATCCCTTATCTGCTTATGTCGTGCCATAAATTCTTGAAAGCTCTCATCATTATCTGTAGCCATTTCCACATTTGGAGCAGGAGCCTCGGGGCACTCTAAGATCGGTGCATGTATATCACGTTCATCCTCAATAATCATGTTGTGCATAATTATACATGCTGTCATGATATCATGTAGCGCACGCTTGCTCCACAGCCTTGCCTGTCCAGCAATTATTCCCCACTTGGCTTGGAGAACTCCAAAAGCTCATTTGACATCTTTTCTACAACTTTCCTGCTTCGAAGTGAAGTATTTCTTCTTCCGTCCTTGAGGCTTTTGAATTGTTTGCACAAGAGTAGCCCACTTAGGGTATATACTGTCAGCTAAGTAGTAACCCATATTGTACTCCTTTCTTTGTATCACATAGTGGGCAGTAGGAGCAACACCATTGGCTATATTTACAAAGAGATGCAATGTACCCAACACGTTGACGTCATTATTTGAACCAGGCATCCCAAAATGTGCGTGCCAAATCCATAAATCATAATCAGCAACAACCTCAAGGATTATCGTGGGATAACCACTTCTCCCAGCGTATTGTCCTACCCAAGTAGTAGGCCAATTTTTCCACTTCCAATGCATACAATCTAGGCTTCCCAACATACCTGGAAAACCACGCTGTTGACCGATATAGAGCAATCTTGCGACATCTTCAGCCATTGGATATCGCAAGTAGCGTCCCCTAAATACCTCAACTATTGCACGGCAGAACCTCTTAACACTCTCAATGGCGGTTGACTAACCTATCTTGACGTACTCGTCCGTTGCATCAGCGGCCATCCCATAGGCTAGAATCCTAATTGTTGCTGTTACTTTTTGCATTGGAGTCAGTCCAAGCCATCCAAGTTTGTCTCTTTTTTTACTAAAGTAACTATCATGACTTTGGACAGCTTCTACGATCAGTAAGAATAATGTTCTTGACATTCAAAAACGTGCTTGAACAATGATTCGCCATACAACGCATTGGGTGCAAAGTAGTCGTTGTACAGCTTTTTTTTCTACTGTTGCTCAGTCACGATTGATGACCCAATGACCTAGAACCGAGCTATGATGGGGCGTAGACATACCTTCTTGGATTAAATGGGAAACAACAAATGCATTATTGGAGCTCAAGCAATGGACTAGTTGTTGTTCTGTATCGATTACTTAAAGCTCATTCTCTAAGAGCTCATCTACATCATATTCGCCTCCAGATAATGACGAAGATGAATAGTATTCATTTGAAAGGTTGTTGAAATTGAAATTCATTTTTGTTTAGTGAATGGATAGGCTACTATGTGATATAGTATTTAGAGTGATGATGTTTTGGTGGAGTTCATGGAGTATTATATAGACCACTCACCGAACACTAGCTGAGTCACATGTGATAAATATGAACCGTTGGATGGATTGGACATATGCAAAGTAGGTGGAACATAATTACTGTCCTTGATCTATCTGAAAAGCTCTGATGAATCTGGACCATAGGATGATTGAATGGATTCTTCACCATCCGATAGCGTCCATTATTGTTCTTACTTTTCTAAAAAACCTCTGAAAAGCTCAAGCTTGTTTCAATTATTTGTCCCAATTTTTTCTGAAAAGCTCTGATGAATCTGGACCATAGGATGATTGAATGGATTCTCCACCGTCCGATAGCGTCCATTATTGTTCTTACTTTTCTAAAAAAATCTCTGAAAAGCTCAAGCTTGTTTCAATTATTTGTCCCAATTTTTTCTGAAAAGTTTTGATGAATCTGGACGATAGGATGGATTCTCTACCGACCATAGCTTGTAGACTATTATTAGTGCAAACTGTTTCTGAAGCATATAGTATTGTCCTTATTTTTTCTGAAAAACCTTTCAAAACCTCAGGCAATAGACTATTATTAGTGCCAACTTTTTCTGAAAAGCTTTGCAAACAAGTATAACGAAGCACTTCCACCTCACATAACTTTGCTTCGCACAGGCCGGTCCCTCCAGACTCGCTTTCAGCAAATTGGTAAAGTTATTACCAAATTCAATAAATGTGTTTGACAGGTTAAACTAGCCAACCAAAGTGGTTCATCCGAGAAGGACATCGTAAGTATTATCTTCAGCATATCTTTACAAAATAGTCTAACTACTATGCTCTATACTAATTTTTGATTGCATTGTGGTTACAGCTGGACAACGCTAGGAAAATGTACCCTAAAGTCAAGGAACCTGGCAAAACTTTCAAGTTTGAGCATGTGTGGCCAATGTTAAAAGACCAGGAAAAGTTTAAAGCTTTTGACGATGTACCGATTCCAGGTTTCCCAAGTTACAATGCTTCATCACAGTCTGACCATTCTCCAACCTCAGGGTCTCCAGAAATAGGATCTCCTGGTCTTTCTCCCGGGCTTTCGTCTTTCTCCCATAACATAGACGAGGAGATCGGAAGAGCATTCTCTAGCGGGCGCCCAATGGGGGTTAAAAAGGCTAAGGCAAAAAGGAAATGTAACGAAGAACAGTCAAAAGCTCTTCAAACTATTACGTATACAAATGAGCAAATGCTCAAGTATATGGATAAAACTGAGGCACATAGAGAATAAATCATTCAACTTCAAAGGCGTCGAGTGGACAGAGAATATGAAAAGCTTGCATTATGAAGGTTTCAAGAAGAAAACAAAATTTTGCAAATGGACGACAAAGATGGATCCTAGGTTTAAGGAGCAACTACTTCACCAGCAAACATTAATTTGGAATAAACGGGAAAGAGAGATTCGTGGTCAGTCTCAAGGTGATTCTAGTGGGTTTGCGCCGTTCTTTGACAGTCTAGACGGATCACAGAGTGATTTGCCGGACTACTAGCTCATTATCCTTCGTCAAGATGTGGTTGTGTCGTGTTGCATTTAGTATTATGTTCATGTGTGTGTTTTCTTTCCTTGTTTTATGACTATTTTCTAATTATGGTATGGTTGTGTAGGTAATCTGTCAGTTTGTATGTGTGTGGGTGTTAGTTTGTACTATTTATGTTGTGTTATATTTCAATTTGTAATCATCTGCTTTATGTTTATGTGTAAGATGTCGTTTGTGTGTTATACTACGAGTTTTTTAAATTACATAATTTAACAAAAAAAATATAAATATTAAATTTACACAACAATGATACAATTAAAATTAAAAGAGAAAATAAAAAATTGACAAAAGAAGTTAGATGACATTAACAAGAAGTAAAATATAAAAGTATAAGGTTAGTCTAATATAAGATTACAAAAAATAAAGCAAAAAAAAAAAGGCTGGAATGGCAGTTCCGTAAATAAACGAAACTGCAAAACAGACGGCAAAATCAGATTTTGGACGCCAAAAAATCTGGAACTCCATTTTGGAGTTCCATTTTGCCGTCCGGTTGGGCCAACCAACACTATTTTAGCGTGGGTTGGAGATGGTCTTAGCACTCAAAGTAGCCATTGCACAAGACTCACAACAAGCCCTTTCAACCTGGGTTGACTCGGATTCAACCCCATGCAAATGGACTGGAATCACCTGTGACAACACTCACCGCAAGGTCATTTCCCTTTCACTCTCCAGCAAGAATCTCACAGGCTGTACTCTATCAGAAATTGGTGCACGCTCTTTCTTAACTTTTCTTCATCTTTCGCGTAACCAACTGTCTGGGCCTTTGCCACACCAAATCACCACCCTCCAGAACCTCACTCATCTTGACGTGTCTTCAAATAATCTCAACGGTACCCTTCCTCAGGGCCTAAGCAACTTAACCCACTTGAAAGGGACTTTAAATCTCTCCTTTAATGAATTTTCCGGCGAGATTCTGGGGAGTTTTGGTTGATTCCCGGTGATGCTTAGCTTGGACCTCCGGCATAATGACCTCATCGGAAAAATACCAGAGGTGGGTTTGCTTTTGAACCAAGGACCTACTGCGTTCTCAGGGAATCCATTTCTTTGTGGATTTCCATTAAACACCCAATGCTTTGCACCACAAGCTCAGAATCCAAGAATTTCCTCAAAAAAACCCGAGAATCTGGGCATTTCCTCAGATGTGTTTGTGGAGAATAAGAAAATAAAAATTTGGCCAGTGGCAGTTACTATAATCTCTGGGTTTTTTGCAGATGGCTCTGATCTGGGTGTTTTATCAATGTGGGTTCGGAGAAAATGGAGGATTTCAGAGGGCAAAACGGGAAAGGAAAATGTGACTCCAAGTCAGGAGTTGGGGTCGACGGAGGAGGGGTAAAAGGGTAAATTTGTAGTGGTGGATGAAAAGTTTGGGTTGGAATTGGAGGATTTGTTGAGGGCCTCGGCCTATGTGGTTGGGAAAAGTAGAAGTGGGATAGGGTACAAAGTGGTGGTTGGTGGCGGCGGAAACGACAGCATGGGTGGTCCGGCGGTGGTGGTAGTGTGGCGGTTGAGTGAGGCAGCCAGTGATGAGAAATTGTTGGTTTCAGATTTCATTCGTAATAGAAGCTTATACACCGCATTGCGCGGTAGGAGACTTTCGTCTGGGTTTGGACTAATACGTCTCGTCTCAGGCACTACAAAATCCGCAAATTCATCATTTAGAAAGCAGAATCCAACCCAAGTAGTAGGAAGTCCTAATGGTTCATCTTTGACATCAATAATGCACATGGCACTGGAGGCTCAAGTTTCAGGTAGCAAGCTTACACAAAAGTGCGACGTCTATTCTTTTGGGATTGTACTTTTAGAGATTCTAACTGGTCGAGCCCCGGATGGGTCACCGGACAATGATGGTAAGGGGCTCGACTGCCTAGTCCGTAGGGTACTCGACTGCCTAGTCCGTAGAGTATTTCGAGAGGAACAACCAGTCTAAAATTGTCGACCCTGCGCTGCTGCACGAGGTTCACGAGAAGAAACAAGTTGTTGCAGCATTTCATATTGCACTGAATTGTGCGGAAGTAGATCCCGACTCTCGACCTAGGATGAGAACGGTTTCAGAAAATCTGGATTGTATCAAATCGTGGTAATGTATACCAAAAATATACTTTGTAAAAATGTAGTAGCTTATTAGCAGGGGCGGAGCTAGGATTTTATATGAGTGCGGTCGGTCAACATTGACATATTGCTGCACGTCGATATAATTTTTAGTACAGTAACATAATTAGTTGTATTATAACGATTAGTATGGTAGCTTGACTTAATTTTGATGTATTGAAGTGACAAGATTAATAGTTGAAAATAGGATGACAATTACTTTAAAACTTTGAAGTAGAAAGTGAGAAGGTAAGACAAATTAAGAATTTGATTTGAGTTAGGGAAATGTGAATTAACATTAAAAAAAAGTACAAAAAACAATTAAAAAAGAATTTCAAGCAAACTTAAAATCATTTTTAAAGTTGAATAGTTGTCATGGGCCAACAATCACCATATTTTACCAGCCCATTTGTAAAAAGTAAGGGTAATCGTGTAATTTCACTTAAAACCCAAATCATCTTCTTCCCCAAGCTCCCTGCGCCATTTCCTACTCAAAAGAATCTGCCGAAAGCACCTTCGAATTTCTATGGTAACTCAATCTTCTACACCTTAAAAACTTTTTTCCCCCAAAATCCAGTGCGGTCCATCGACCGCACTGGTCCTGAATTGGCTCCGCCCCTGCTTATTAGTTATTAGTTTTGAATGTCTTCTGATTTGAAGGCATTTTGATTTGTTGGGGCGGAAGAAATGGGTTATCTTCTCAATTCTTTGTACATATGCTTTTAGAACCACTGAGCCACTAACATGTTTTAAATATAGTTTAGTAACCATAGACTAAACACACTTCCAAGTTCCAAGCAAATTTTTATCAATAATATATACTATTAATTGGTCCGTCTTTGTACTTTGACATTAAAAATTATCCAAGAAATTTCGCTAAACGAGTTCCTAAACACCCCCGGCCCCTAAAAAAAGAACACACACACACACACAAAGAATGCAAATGCCTAATTTGAAACATGGATTCTGCTCGGTCCGGTTATAGAAACAGATCAGACTCTGAGTTTAGAGACGTGGCCCTTTGTAATTGGTGGTCAAGCTCTAAACTTAGAGCTCGATATGTTTCTTTAGAAAATCTAGAATTCTGCTACATGTAAATTTTCTTTTATTTTTCATGGGCCAAGGGTATTCGTATAGCCTCCCTCTTCCGTGGTTACCCCTATTTCAAAAAAATCCTTTGAATTTTTTTTTTTAAAAATTAGTCTTTCAGCTAGAAAAAGACTTTAGTGTGCTCAAAGACACCATATTTTTTATGGTGCCCATTGGACACAATTTATGGAGTCTAATGTATTATGTGGTAAGTGTCTATTTGACACATTGGGGGGAGGGAATGAGGTCATTATCTTTCAATGTGTGAAATGGACACTTGCTACATAATATATTAGACTCCATAAAATAGTGTCTAATAGACACCATAGAATATACCCAAGACCCTACATTCAGTGCTCCATCTATTATAATTTTGCCATGTGTATTATTATTGATCTCACTTAAACAACTCCACACTTCCAATTAACCTCAATAACGCTATTAATTATGAACTTTAAGTGCAATGTTGTGTATTGATATTAGAAAAAAAAGGTGCTATGTTGTGTAAATTTGATGCATAGGATTATCAAGAAAAAGTCAGGAATTGGAATATATGATAAGATGGTTTGTGGTCAATTTCTTCAATACCTATTTCCTTTTAAGACCGTCAAGTACTTCATATTATTTATAGCTTAACATGCTTTTAACAATGTCTTCGTTTTCTTTGAAAAATGTTGAATAGGCTCACAACAGTAGTTCAGATGGTGTGGTCAGCAGAAAATTTAAGTTTAGTTGCTGTTTTTTATTTTTAATTTAAATTTGAATGCTTTTGAGCATTTCTACATAACTTTATTTTGTGCAACAATATATATTTTAGCCAATTTTATTGAATTCCAGGACCCATTGTGAGCAAAATAATCTTATAAACACAAAAGTAATAATAATTTCTTATTGTTATATAAATTAATGGAACAAAAGAGCTTTATAATTTGAAATAAACAACACGTGAATTCTCTGCATCAAAACTATTGTACTAATATCATGGGCATGAATGTGGAGAAAAAAAATACAAGGAAAAAGGTTGGCAAATGGCGGGCACATCTAATGATATGTCATGTAAATTTAATGTAAAAAGGTCAGCAAAAATATATCTAAGTGCTTCAATCTGCATAATATATTTTAGTTGGCAAATGACAGGCACATCAAATAAAAAAAAAAGTCAAATGAAAAAATAAAGCTAAAACTAAGAAAGGAAAAAATTCAGTTGAAAAAAAAAAAGTAAAAAAGAAAATGAAGTTCAAGAATGTTAACGTTTCCCCAAAAAAAAGATCAAGAATATTAACGGTGTTAAGGGGTATTGAGTGGTTTAAATGGGACCAATTAGAATACATATGTCAAAAATATAATTGCTGTTGTGCAGTCACTTTTATTACCATATATTATTTCATATTATTAGCGTTTAATAGTAGTGGAAGCACATGAAAATTAGTCTCGATTCAAAAGTGATGACAAGACTTTACAAATACAAGTCAAGAATCTATTTTATATTCAAAATTAGTTAAAAAAGAGTGTGTTGAGACGCTTTTATTGTGCACTCAATACTTATATGTATATATATTATATAATAAATAATGATTATTTCTTTATATTCATACATATAATTTCATATAATATCATATTCTCTTAATTGTACAACAAATATTGCAGACTACCTGTAGCGAAACCTCGGCTATACATTAAAATCTCGATCACATACATATACTTTCTCCATCCATGGAATCATCCGATTACAAAGCTCTTAATTCAATACCTATAAGGTTGTAAAAGAGAAATGGAAAAGAGACGGTGAGTACAAAGTACTCAGTGAGTAACTAGGTATTTTGATCCACAAGATGCAAGCTTTATCTTTAATTATGCATAAGGACAAGAAAACTATTTTTCATTCATAAAAGCAAGAAAATCTTTTCATGCACAAGAGTGCCCAAATCACTAGTTAGATTACTATTAGTGGTATGCAAAATATTTATATAAATTCATCATGACAATAGATAATTAAGTGGATTCACAATCAAATTCCGATTGACTCCTATCGGAATTTCCATATAGACCACAAATAAATCACAAAGACAAGCAACAATACTATTCATTACCCACCTGGTTATCATTACGCGACTATTAGTGTAGGGAAATACCACAGAGTATGCCACATATATCAACTAGTTATATAAATACAAGAAACAAATCCATTTCTTTAAAGTGATGTATAGTCAAAAATAAAATACCAAAATCCTTGAAAATAATTTCTAAATACAAAAAGGGAATCAAAACATAAGTTAGTCACTATTTTAGCTTAATTCTCCAAAAGTCCAAATATTCTTTGTGATTAAATAAGCTTTCAAATCTTTAAGTATATTTTTCAAAGAAAGCGACTTATTGAATTAGTAGTTATTTTCACCTATTCCATGTGGGTAGATTAAATAGGGGTAGGTGAAAAAAATTAATTGAATTAGATTGTTAACTATTTTAGAAAGATAGTTTTGAAAAGAATACGTTTCTTGTCATTGGGGTATAGAGAGGAAAAGAGAGTTAAGAGAGATATGGACGGTGAGAGAGGGAAAGAGATGGTTTGGAATAGGATGTGTTTTAGGCTTGTGGAAAGCCTGGTAAGATCTCAACCCTTTGCCCCTATTTATAGTTGTTGATTACAACATAAAATTCTCTAAATTTAATTGGTTTTAAGAAAATTTTTAGATCCACCAATCATATTAATGACACGTGGCATATGGGGGGGGGGTAGCATATAAGTGCCATATATTAGGAGATGTTGTGACTTATCTTGTTTTTACATTATTTACACTTTGAACCCCTATACTTTATATTATCGTACAAGTAAGTTGCTACACTTTGAGTCATGTTAGTCAAGGTCCTTTTATTATCTTAATGTTAAAAAAAGTCTAAATCTTTAAGCAATAAAAAATTTATTCATAACACTTAATTACTTATAATCAACGAACTTCAAGATAGTTGAAATTTATTTATCTAGTATTAAAAATTTTCAAAATGTTACAACTGCTTCTATCTTCTTTTGGTCATCTATGGGTAGGATATTATTTTTTCACATATCACATCACTTTTTAAACTAGAGTCATATTCTCGAGGACACAAAAGTTGGAATTTTGATGTCAACATGAGAGTTTTTGAAGATTTCTCAGTTCCTTAATCAAGGTTGAATTGAAATTCATAATTCCTGGATGTTTGATCATCCCTTAATGATCAAATAGTTTAACTTTTTCTTTTTCTTTTTCTTTTTCTTTTTTCCCCTTGTTTTGTTAAAAGGGTATGGACCACTCATACCTTCTTTCCATGTGCAGACAAAGGATTATTATGGTTTGTAATCTAATATTCATTTCTTTTATAGAAACTGATGTTCTTCTTATAGAAGAATTAGTAGTTGCTGAATTTTACAGGATATTTGACATCTCAATATCTTGAAAACGAACTCCAATATTTTAGATATTTGTGAATAATTTCTATTATTTGTCCCTGTTTTACTTTGTATAGTCTCTCCTTATTGATCAATTACATCACGTAGAAGGTACAGCCCTTCTATCAAAAACTTTGCAAAATTAGGCCATCTATTGTCAATGTCTCTGTTTTTAGAAAATTATGGCTAATCTTAATTAATGAAAGTGAATCCATGAAAATACGGTCATGAACTCATTGCGTGGTTAAACTGTTGTAATTTATATCATTTTTTTCCTTTTCTTTTTTCATCATTGTGTTTATTATTATTATTATTATTATTATTATTATTATTATTATTATTATTATTATTATTATTATTATTATTATTACTACTACTACTAGAATTCTTACCGGTACGTTGTACGAGATCTAAAAGTAATAATAACAATAGTAATTTTAGGGATACATATTTATCTGGCATGAAAAGTGACATGTTTAGCTGTCGACCATGTATTTGATGACTGTGGGACTTCAAATTCACCACTTGTATATAAACAACCAATTCACATTTACCAACTAACAAATATCAGTTATTTATATTAGATAAACATGTCTACTTAGAATTACTCTAATAACAAATGTTAATAAATTTTTTTTACAAAAATTTAATAAATTATTAATATAATTAGTTGAGTCATATGTTAGTATTATGAGATATAAGTTTTTATAACCATTCTATCATATTTATATTTATTTATTTATTTGTCGGTAATACTTTTTGCATCAGTTAATTCTTTTCATACAGTGCGTACAGGGGGCGGGAGGGAAACTAATATCAGTTATTTATGTCAAATAAATATTTCTCCCTATAATTACTCTAATGATAAATGTCAATGAATTTTTATACAAAAATTTAATATAAATTATTAATACAGCCAGTTGAGTCATATTAATATTATGAAACATAAGTTTTTATAACCATTCTATTATATTTAAATTTATTTGTTAGTAACACTTTTTGTACCAGTTAATTTTTCTTTTTTTGATACAGTGGGTATAGAGGAGGGTAGATGCGAGTGTGTTTCAATCCAAGACCTCCTATCTAGAATGTGAGAAACATAACTGTTGTAGCATTTGTTTGAATTACAACACCAGTTAATTATATACATATATAAATAAAAATTAATTGAGATGATTCAATAAAAATAAAATATTTAATAAAAATTATTAAACAACTATTACAGTGTCACCGTATCAATATTCAATCCATCTCTCAAATAAATAATCCAACTCTAAATACGGTAACACTTAAATCATAAAAAAGTTCCAATTTAATTATAGAATCGACAAATTAGAGTACTATAATTTTTTTAAAAAATCAATTGATTATTACACTACAATAATCATATAAAAATTTCTTAAAAAATTATTAAAAATTAAAATTTACAATTAATATTATAGATTTTTAGAAAATTATTAGTTTAGAGACGTACTATGCTTGAGTTTTCGAATCATAAAAATTACTATGTGCTTTTTTTGAAATAGAATTCTCAATTAATTTCGTGTTCGATTTGATAAGTGACAGATCACTAATTCAAAATACTTAGCTAAAGAAATTACTGTGAATTAATGATTGAATATGGGTTAATAAAGAAAAAAGTGAATATTATTTAAAAAATTAGTATAACAATCTCAAAAAAAGAAAAGATAAAAATAAAAATACAAAAAGAGAATTAAATGATATCACCAAAAATCTTATAGAACTAGAAACCTTATAGAGCCAGAAAAATGCGGGAAAAGCTATCATTCTTTTATTATATATATATATATAGATATAGATTATTATTGTTATTATTATTATTATTATTATTATTTTAGAATATTTAGATTTAGAATTACTTTTCACTAGAAAAATGATTTCACTGGAAAATTGCAAATTTTATTGCTATTTCCACAAAGATTTTAAGCACGTTTTACATTCTGAAAATCTTCATTTAAACAGCCTAACAGATCTCCTAATTAAATTAGGATAGACTTTAGGATTACATCAAGAGTAGTTTTATACTCTACACTCTTCAATAGAAGAACACGTGCTGGTAAAAAACAAAGTCTTTTAAATATCACTAAAGGGTTAGAATATTTAAAAGAATCTTACGCTTCAACTCAGAAAAAGATTACATATTTATTGATTAAACCAGAAATCTGTTAAAAACCTTTTCTATTCTAAAACCAGGAAAACTTCTTAGCAAAGAAGATATCCACCTTTTAACTCAAGCCATTTACGATAATAACTGTTCTGATACTATTGGTATAACCAATGGACTATTGCAATAAATAATAATTATTACGCAACATATTGATTCAGAATTTTCAAATTAAAGCAAGAAGATTTGGAAATTTCTAATTCAGTCCTCAAACTTAAAACCTATGTTGAGCCATTGTAATGGATAGTTACATCAATCAACACTTTCTTGAGGCTGAAAAGTTTGTTGACTCTTCTTATAAAGATGAAAAAGAAGCAGGATTTGTCCTTAACAAATTTAACGCCATTAGAGACCAAGCTCAAGTAGTACAAAACAATTTCATCCTAGCACTCCTAGCAAAAATACATGCTAGAATGGATGAAATTGAAAGGAATATTTCCACCTTAATGAAAGACAAGCATAAAGCTAGTCTTTCAGTTGAAGAAATTGAGAATGCTTTTAGCAAACTCAAAGTCACCACTTCTGGAGACATTATTCCTGTCCAGAGGAAGAGTACCACCTTCTTCACATTTACACCAAAGACAGAAAGTTCCACATGAGTTTTAGACCATTTACAGGAACTCCACGGACAATAGCTTGCACTTCTGGTTCAATTACCACTATTCCCCAAAATATGAATCTTTCAACTGGATTATTATTTAGAAATGAAAGAAGTCCTATTGTTTTAGAACAAATTGCTAATTTGGAAAGAGATACACAAATCTTTTCAAAAATGAAATTCAACTTATGAATCCTTCAAACCTGTATCAATCAGGAACTTGGGGGATTTCAAAACGGTTTTATATTACCACTCTAGAGAAGAAACTATTAGCATTCCTACATGGAGCCAAGAGATTCTTACTCTTATGTCCCAAGAATCATCCAATGAATTATTCAAGCGAAAGCATAAGTTTATTCATTTCGGCCTCCTTGTCATTGGAACTAAAGTTTTAGCAAGAAAAGGACTTGCTGCTAAAGCTCTAGTAACCCTTCTTGACACTCAAGATCCTAATATTGAGATAGCCAATATGGGTATCACCGAGCTCGATCTCAATGATAATATAGGAATTGCCTATATTGCTCCTGACAAATTCTTAAAAACAATTCCAGAATTTGTTTAGTATCTGAAATTAACCATCCAAACAAAAGGATTTGATGGATGGATTGGAAAAAATTTGGTTGTTAGTATTCATTTCATCGGCAAAACTATGAACAATACTAGCACCAGATGCAGACTAAAAATTAATGGAATCATATCTGCATTAGAATCTTCTAGTATTGGATTTTTAGCTCCATTAATGGTCCCTTCAACCAAAATACTGGTTTTGAATGGAAAATTGAAAATCCTCGCACTAGCACTGCTCAAACTTTGAGACCAAAAGATGCAGTCACTTATGTTGATGCATCAGGAAATCTTTCTATCAAATTCAGAGACTATCAACCTAATAGAAATGTAATCGATTCAGATTCTGAAACCAATGAGTAAATTATCTTTTATGGATTGAGATGAAAAGATAATTTACCCTGTTGAACTTGGCATGGGAATTCTTTGGCCAAAAGAACTCCTTGAGATGAAACAAGCCTTAAAAAATATGGGACAACTTCCATTTAATGCTAGGTTAATTCATAACCATAAAGGGGATATCATCAGTCTGTTAAATGATGATTATGCAATTTTTGATATAGAATATCAAAAGATTACTTCTTTGTTATCAAAAGAAGATCATGTCTTTAATTACATTGTCCTTAATGACACCATTGTTGGATCCTCTACTACTATCTTTAATGACACTATTAAGGAATCTTCTTCTGAAACAAATACAGAAGAACTTCCACCTGATTCTAATATCACCACTGAAGAAGAAATTGATATATAAGATAAAGTATCAATTGGTTCTACTATTGTTCCTTTTGTCTCAGTTCAACCACCTGAAATACCAGTAAAACCTCCTGCTATTTCTGCTATACCTCCTAAAATAGAACTTATAGATAGATATTTAGAAGACTTCTCATCTTCTATATCTTCTAAAACTCATCATCTTGGCTTAATGGCAACTCCTCTTATGCTAAAAGCTGAACCTGACACCATGACATATAATCTAGGACATCCACCTAGAAATCCTATCACCCTTTATGACCAAGAAAGAAAGGATCTATATACCACAAGCAAAAGAAAGCCACCAGATCCTAACTTTTAGTTTAACTCTGGAATTCTAAATCTTGCGGGGATTCATCCACAGAGTTGGAACACTTATCTCTATCAATAGACTGGTGTAGTTTATAGTGACTACCAAGCTCACCATAATAATGTGACAGATGGCTAAGCCATGATCTAAATTGCGGAGAATTATCTTGGTAATGTTGCTAGAGCAATATGGGAATCATAAAAGACAAAGTTTCTTGATAAGGTTGCTAATCTTGTAGCCCAAGGCAATAACATCAATAATTTCACCTATTTAATCTATAGTTACCATTGGTGATGTAAATACCGGATTAACTTTTAGGCAAGCTGAAGCTATGAGGGATTTGGAACAATTGCAACTCAAAAGCTGGGTTAAGGTTATTCCTTTCCTCTAAGACTTTTTTGCCATTGCTGCTATTTCTAGACACTATTATACCCCATAATTAAGCACAAGATTTTTCACCAAACTACCATGAGATTTACGAAAAGAAATCTCTGAAGCCTGGAATAAGTCTGAATGGACCAATGTCTTGCCAGAATATAATAATACTGGTACAAGAATTGTGTTCATTATTGATAAACTTAAGAAACGATGTACCTATATCAAGATACGGCGTGATCTTAAGAAAAATCACATGCGATTTTGTAGTGATATTTACACCCCTCAACAATATGAGGCTCCTCTTAGAAAATCTAAGCCCAAACAGTCTAAGATTTCTAAGAACATTCCCACAAAGCGCTACTATTTATGTAAATCACGAAATAGAAAGACTTATTTAAACCGGACAAGCATGTTCGAAAAAATGATAAAAATCGAACATATCGAGATACTCTCACCTGTTTTGCTTGTAAATAACCTGGATATTTTAGTTCCACCTGTCCAAATAAGCATAATCTTTTTATAGAGAAGCTTGTTTAATTAACAATAAAATTGAGGACATCTTAGAAATAAAATCAGATGTTTCTAAAGATGAATCCATTTATAGTATTTGTTCAATTGAAGGATTTGAACCTGAGGAATTTCAAGCGATTGAAACTTCTTATGTTCAAATGTATCCAGAAGATGAACAACACGAGCACTTCTTGTGAAATACTCGGCATACAACTGTGAATCTTATTTCACTGATAATTTTATCACTCAAATGGATGAAGATTCACTCACATAGTTAGGCTGTGTAGGAACTTCTTCTTCTCCAATCCCTGATCCTCGTTTAACTAATTGTACTCATAATTGGAAAAAACAGGTATGGCAGTGACAACATTAAATGTTGTAACTGTGAATGGTATCCGGCCTTCAATAGACGTTTCAAGTTTCTAAAATGTTTATTAGAAATTTGTGATGCTTGTATCAAATTATTATTTGATATTGATTTACCACCAAAAGATACTTTGTTACTCTCAACACCCTCTAGTTCTTCCCAAAATATGGTAGAACAAAGATTATCACTTCTTGAAAATAGATTCAACCTTTTTGAAACAAAGGTTAAAAACTTCATTTTCACCTGTCAGAAAGGAAAATCCAAAGTGGATCATCCTCCTAAACCTTCTGATCCTGGAGAATACTCCAACGGTATTACCATTCAGGAACAAATCTTGAACATTGTCTTGTTACATTACAAGATAAGATTCCTCTTATTTGTAATAAGACAATACCAAAAGACTTGCTTATTCTATGTGCTCTAAATATTAAAGGCTCTAGAATTCAAGCAATTGCCGTTGTTAACACTGGTGCTTCTACTACCTCAGTTGACAAAAGCATGGTTCTTCTACATGCTATTGTCACTACTCCACATCCACAACTGCTTACACAGTATGAAGAAATTTCTATTTTGAATGATAAATTAGCTTATAATGCTAAATTAGCATTCAAGATAATTGTCAACAATGTCTCTTGAATTCCACTTACCACAAGCAGGGATCACTAAGTTACAGTATAAGCATATTAAAATCATACTTGGCCTTGATTTTATTTATGCCCAACAAGGTTCTCTTTTTGTTATCAAAAACTATGCCGTAGTTAGCAAATTGTCTGTTTTGACTCCAGCCATATCAGAGTATGTGCTATCAAAGCATGGTGGCATACTCAAGGAACCTAAAAACCTTCCACCTGTTTCAGATCCTTGTCCCTTTGACATACAAGGTTCTTGTAAACAAAATGGAACAAATGCCTTAGCTACAACATTTTCTGATGAAATATCACCAAATGATAGTATCCAACAATACCTTTTGGTAATCCAAGCTCGGGAGACCCAACTCTTGATTCATTGGATTATTATTCTTTTACAACAGAGGATTTAATCTTAGTAAATCATGCTACGATTATTCATACTCTCACCACAAATCCTGAAATTGAGGAAATTGTCAAGAAGCTAGAATTGTCCGGCATTACTGGTGAAAATCCTATTAAATTTTGGGATAAAAACCACATTGAATGTAAACTTGATGTCATTAATCCTGATATCAAAATTATCTCATCACAGTTTAAGTATGATGCATGGTTTCAACAAGAGTTCAAAATGCATGTCACCTAATTAATTGAACTGGGTGTAATTAGACCTTCTATGTCTAAACATCGCACCCTTGCCTTTATTGTCCAAAAAGAAGCTGAAAAGTGTAGAGGACAATCAAGGATGGTATTTGACTATCGACGTCTAAATGATAATATCATGATGATGGCTATATCATACGAGATAAAAATAATCTTATTCACCGAATCCAAGGAAGAACTTGGTTTTCCAAATTCGATATGAAATCAGGTTTTTGGCAAGTTAAAATGCATCCTGATTCCATTCCTTAGACAACATTTAGTTGCACCGAAGGACATTTTGAGTGGATGGTCATGTTGTTTGGACTAAAAAATACACCTTTAGTTTTCCAAAGAAAGATGGATAATATCTTTGGACCATATAAAACCTTTGTGTGTGTAAATATTGATGATGTTCTTATTTTTTCTAAAGCAGAAAAAGAACATATTGCACACCTTCATACTGTCTTTGCTCTTTTTGTAAAGCATAGACTCGTTGTTTCTTAAAAAAAAAATAGAGTTATTTAAAAGACACATTGGATTTTTAGGAGTAGAGATTGGCAATGGAACCATAAAGCTTCGGCCTCATATTGCAAAGAAGGCTTTGACTTTTCCTAACCAACTGTAAAATATCACCTTAGATCATTCTTGGAGACAGCAAATTATGCTCGTCCTTATGTTAAGAATTTATCTAAGTTAACTGGCCCTCTTTATAATAAGACTAGTACCACTGGATTGATTAAATTCAACATTGCAAATGAAAAGCTTGTCCAGAAGATAAAACAAGCAATTTCATCACTTCAACCCTTGAAACTTCCTTTAGAATCTGATTATCTTATCGTTGAAACTGATGGTTCCAAAGAAGGTTGGGAAGGAGTTTTAGTAGGTAAACCTAATGAATTCTCACCTAGAAAAGAGGAACAAGTTTGTCGATATGCCTCAGGCAAATATCATAAAACTAGTTATCTCATTTCTTTGGATTATAAATTACTATCTATCATTTACGTGCTAGAAGCCTTTACTTTATTCATAATTTCTAAAACCCAAATCACTATTAGAACTAATTGTGAAGCTGTAGTAAAATATAGCCAACGTAAGTCAGAAAAGAAATTACTTTCTAATAGATGGTTAAAATTCCAAGGGTGTGTTCTTAATAGAGGTCTTAAGATTAAATGAGAACATATTAAAGGAACCAATAACACCATGGCTGATAATTTATCACAAATTTTAAATAATTTGAATAAATTAAAACAGTTTTGTTTAATTGACATTTCCTGTATTGATAATGGTTAATTGCACGAAAGCATGTTTTGAAACCATGCCTCCTAAGGCAATGGGCAAAGTTCCCACCATTTTACCAATGTCCATTCAATTTGGCACCACTTATGTAATGACTCAAAAAATTCACATGCTTGTATTATGGCTTTTATTGTTAAGTAGAAGGACTAAAAGAGAATGAATAAACACAAAATACGTTAATATTTGTATAGACGACTTTAGTCGTTCATTTTAGAATATTTTAGCTTTTTATATCATTATTGATTTTAGAGTTTTTGAAATTCTATTATATGGCACTCCACAAGAGCATCGTATAAACATAAAGAACTCGTTATTTTGACTTCGTTTGACATTTTAAAGTTAAGTCGAAAGATGAGTCGATAAAAAGACCAAAGAAAAAAAAAAAAGGTTTAATACATGGCCACCAAGTGGCAACCATATAATAAAACAACACTTTAGCCATGTGAGGGAAATATGAAAGCTTTCTATTGGTTGTTGTTGCATTCAATTGGTGGAAGCCATTTGTCAAGAAATGATTGGAGACCAATACCTATAAATTGCCAAAGGTTTTGCTCATTTTCCTTGCACCAACAAACCGTCCCTTCTCCATCTCTCTTCTTTTCTCTCTCTCTCACCATTTATGTAAATTATTTCTTGGCCCTTTATACTTTAGCCTATGCCATTTTAGTCCCTCACTATTAAATATATTCCTTTACATGACGGACTTCTCTACCCATAAACTAAAATAATGAAAAGGGTGAGCTATCCACCTTATAAGCAAAATAATACATAATGAGCAATAAATCCTCCTTATACACACTTAAATTTAAAGAACAAGAAGGGAGACGTAGAATGCACAATGTGCTAAAGGGGGAAGCAAGGAAAGAAGAATTTAACCATGCAAAGTAATCCCGATTAGGGATTTAATGTGAATGATCTTTACACCTTATATGGGTTATTTGAATATGTTTGTATGAAATATCTGAGAAATATCCATGTGTTACATGTTCTTTGATTCATGATGTGACAGTGCTATTATGTGAGCAAATTCGCATGTAGTAATATATGATAGTGTTGTTATTATTCAAGAAATACTCTAATGTCAAGTATTGTTTATGATGAACCATGATGAGATAAGTTATGCTATGTTGTGTAAGCAATGTGATTTAGTTCATGTCATACATAGCAATTAAAGCACGACGTGTGCTCTTCCGATCTAATGAATTACATTTAGATATTCCCATCAGTTTCAGAATAGAATTATATTCGGTATGTACCAAGGCACTTTTTAAGGTTGTGGGAGACTACCAAGGTAGTCGATGATCAGACCTTCAAAATCATTTATGGTTTGGTGAGGCACCTAGGTGACCTACGATCAAACTTTATGTCATGTTATAACCGAACTAGTTATATTGAGCTCTCAGAGTAAAATAGGTCTATGATGTAATTTGGGCCCAAACTCATGTTTTTAAAAGAAAAACTGCGTGTGTAAAGGTTTCTCACTAAATATTATGTATTCATGTTTTCCATGTTTTCAAAACCTTAGGGCTTGGAACTATGTGAAAGGAGCTCTCGGGAAGCCTCGGGCATGGGTGTCTACATGCCAATGTTATCGAGTCAAGACCTATAGGGAATGGCTATCTCATCACTGTGAACCGTTGGCCATGACTAATAAGAATAATTGATAATAAAATAATAATCAAATTGGTGAACTAACATATGAGATAGACAAATTGGACATGGACATACTTATGCTTTTGGGAGTATTGACAGAACAGAACTTATGCTAGACCTTGGCTAAATCTTGGAGATGGTGTTTTAAGTGGACTTATAACAGACCTAAAATAATAAATTTTGAAATAATAACACCTAAACCCTTGCAAGAAGGAGCAAGCAAGAGCAGCTCACACCGGGACGTTATAAATGGTATCAAAGTAGGTAACTCATGACCAGGTCAATACAACTTATCTCTCTATCTATCCTGAAGATGGAAATAATTTTCAAGAAAAAAGACGCTCAAACCTAAGTTCAGAGCATAAATGCATACTGGACAATATTTGGAGACTTCCTACATTTTAGGAAGATAGAAAAATGTGCACGTATTTAATGCCCTTCTTCATTACTTTACCATAAGTAAACAGGTCAAAAGTACCACAGTTTCTAATGACACCAAATTACCACCTTCATGTTTTTGTTTGTTCAGCGGACCAAAATTTGGAATTTATGTAACCATGGAAGAAATCCAAACTGCAACAGAATATTTTCCAAAGTTTTGCTGAAAACCTACTTTCAATGGATTTATTTCTTTTTCAGAAGCAGAAAAAGAAATGAAAAGATTTTTGAAAATGAAACCTTTTTCATATCACCATGTGTTGAAAATACCCCAAAAGGTACAATTACCACACAATCTTTTGCCGATGTTGCAACTATTTCTGGAACTAAGAAATTCCTCCAAAACTTTATTCCTAAATTGTTCTATTGCTTTGAATTGGTAGAACAAAAACAGGAAAAACTTTTTATCATTATCCATGATTTCTTAAATCAAATTGGAACCAACAAAATTCATTGTAACTGGACTAACATCTACTGGTGTTACCACGTTAATGAATTTTTATCATGTCAAAGACTTTATCTAGATTGCAAAGACAAAATTTCAGTGCTTTCTAGACAAGTTATGACTAAACCCTTTTGCAAATGTCAGACTGCATTTGCGTATAGAACTGCCTAGATAAATCTTCACGACCTTGAAATTAAACATTTCTCAGGAGTTAAGATTTTTCCTCAAACCTTGATTGATTATGGTATTTTATTAGCATTTTCATCTTATTGATAAAGAACCAAAAATCAAATTCAAGCCACCACTTTAGAATATAATTCATTATCTTATGGCTGATTATAGTAATGGATTATATGTTGAAGTTGACTCTTCATTTCCAACGTGGGAAACTAAATTCTACCCTGCTAGAAGCATTTGCAGAATTTACAGTGAAAGATCCCACTTGGATATTTATTCCACCTTTTTAAAGACTGTGGATAACATCCATGATCTTAGTATAACCAAAGCAAAAACCAGTTTACTTGATCATATTAAGCAACCAAAGGCCAAAGTTTATAGATATGACTGGTATTGGGACCTTCTCAAACCAGAATACCACTACATGCAACTTGAGCAGAAGATTATTTTACAAAGGTCTACTGCACAGACGACATGGCCAGATTCTTCTTCCAACCCTTCAGAGTTTTTGATATTGCAGAAACTTCAGCCAAAGGATACAGAATAATGATGGAAAACAAGAGTGCACCACAGTAGTTATATCTAAACTTGCATCATTTGGAAGTAGTGGCGGAGCCTTTGATCCATATGGAGCCGAGTCTAAAGCCTCTTGTACAGCTAGCAAAGCAGAAGAAGACAAAGACTTAAACCTACAATAGATGTGTCAGAGGACAAAGATTAATGGAGGACCCTAGACATCTTTACTTTCGGTAGAAAATCCAACTATTTTACTGCGAAAGAATCTGCTTTTACTGTGCAAAATCAGATTTTCAACCAAGATTACTGTGTGAAAATGACATTGCACTATGCAAGTCGCCTTCAAGCTACTGTGCAAACGCATTTTCGACATATTTCACTATGTACTTTAGGAAAAAGTAGGAATCTTTTGACTTTTGTACCAAATAATGCGCTTAGATTTCTTGCACGCTATCTCTAGCAATATTATTTCACTTCACAGCTATATTGCTTAGACTTTACGCTGGTTGCAGATTCCCTCCTTATGTTATAAAAGGAGAAGGCTCTCTGCATTAGGAGTGAATCAAGAAGAAATCCCATTTTTTCACTTGGAAAATGATTTTGAATTCTGATCATAGAAATGTGTAAATGGCAGGATCTTTTCTTGGAGGTACTGATACAACAAGCGTGGCATTACAATGGGCACTGGCAAAACTCCTTAACCACCCAGATGCCTTAGAGCAAGATTAATGTTGGGGAGGTGGGGGGAAGCCAAGGGGAAAAAACTAAGGGGAAAAAGCCTATTTGCACATAATGTGTAGGGGAAAAAAGTTGAGAGGATATGAATTAGACACGTGACGGTATTTTATTGGATTATAAGGAAAGTGGAAGTGGGGGAAATAGTATTTTATTAGATTGGGGGGAACAGTAGAGGGTGAAAAAACCTAAATAAGGGGCCAAATTCGGCCCCTCATTTAGGTTTTTACCCTCTCCTTCTCCCCTCCCATAAAAAAAAGGTTTCCCCTTCCATTTTGACACCCTATTTGGGTTGTTCGGGGGAAAGACCCAAAATTTGGGTTTTTCCTCCCAACACTAATTGTGATCTTTAAAGAAACTTCAAGACGAGATCGACAAAACAGATGGATTAAACAGGCAAGTCAAAGAATCAAACATTCCCAATCTTCCCTATTTGCATGCCATTATCAAAGAAACTCTTCAGCTATACCCTTCATTGCCCTTGGTCTTTTCAAAATGTAAGGAGGACTGAAAGTTCAGTGGTTTCCCCATAGCAAAAAATTCAAGGGTCGTAGTTAATCTTTTTGCCATCAATCACGATCCAAGCGCTTGGGAAGATGTGGCTGAGTTTGTGCCAAAGAGGTTCTCGATCAACACTATAAATGCAATTGGACATGATGATTTGGAGGATATGAAAGGACAGAATTTCAACTATGTCCCATTTGGAGGTGGACAGAGAGGCTGCTTGGAAGCTGGACAGATCGGAAGAGCGTCGTGTACAATAGCTGCATCAGTGTTGCAATAGTAATCCAATGATTTGATTGGAAACTAAAGGAAGCTGAAAAGGTTAATATGGAAGAAGGAGTAGGATTTTCAACAGCAATGGCTCATCCTTTGGTTTGCTATCCTAAGGTTAACTAATAACTCGTGTGGTATTATAGGCCATGTCCGTAATAACATACGTTGAGTATCCATGAAAGCATTATAGTATAATATCCTTGTCTGTATTTTGTACCAAGAATTTTGTTTATAGTAGAATTTTGTTCAATGAGGCATTGTGCGATGCTCTATAGACTCCACCAGAATACTCCAAGTTCGGGTAAGATGTTAAACTTCCAAACATATGTCCATCAAGGGTACATGGAGCTATTACTAATCTCTGCATCAGTAACCAAATTGCGTAATAGACATCTTTTTCTAAGCCATGTATTCAAAACGCCATATCTATAAATTATCCTGCCCTACATAATAGTTGTTCGACAATGAAAGAATACACTCATGCTCAGGTGATAAGAGGAATTCCTCAATCTATCTTATCTACCGCCTTAAATTCAAGTTCCAAATTCCAGACATTTTGCAATTCCTTTTATTTTTTTCTTTTATGTTTTCTCTATTTTGTAAAACGTGACTTTCATACCATTATCTCTGCTACTCATCTCCTTTCTTCCATTGTCACCTCTTTTCTCTTATATTTGTAATTTTGAAAGCTGAATTCAATATATTCACAACTGGAATTAAATTATCCAGCTGCTTATTTGGGTCGATTGTGTTCATTTCTATTGAAATCTGGATCATTTGAGTTGAATCCATAACATTGGTATAAGAGCAAATGAAACTGTTGGAGGAAAATGTTGCGAGGATGGATTAGGAACACATCAGTATTCAAAAGCATATGTCTAAATTGCGAAGTTCTATCCAAGACTTGAGTGCGAAGCAAGTTAGATCGGACGTGAAAATTGATACCATGAAGGGTAAATTTAATCAGTAGCTAAAAGAGATGTGCACGTTGTTTGAATCTACTCTGGTTGGAAAACTTCCGCCTGCTAGAACTAGCTATACATGGAAAGAGATGATGATGAAGACTACTTCACTACCATGCTATGCTGGAACTTGGGCTTTCACCATCTCTTATTGTAGATTGAATGATAAAATTAGAACTAATGTAAAAATGATGAAACTACAATCACTGTTATAAGCCTATAAGGTGGCTTTACTGTAGAAAGACACCATACATGCTCTTTCCAAATCCAGTAAATTTCAAGAAGCTTACCAGTAACAGAAAACCCCATCACTAGGAGGGTGTCCCCAACATGGAATTTGAAGGATTTTTTAAGATTTACAGATTCCATGGATTTTAACAGAATTCCACAGTCAATTAGATTCTAATGGAATTCTATGGAATTCTATACCATGGATTTGTGTGGATTTTAATAAATTTTAATGGAATTTGTTAATGTCATCAAATATAGAATTAATGGATTCTTATGAAACTACCATAACTTCATGGTCATCAAAAATGCAAAAAAAAAAAAAAATAATAAATATCCAAACAAAGTCATTAACCAAAAAAAGAAAAAAAAAAGTTCCATAAAGTAGTTATCTACAAATGCATACATGAAGGGAAATCATAATTCAAGTTGAAACATATTTATTATAGTCAAGTTGAAGAAATAGTGTGGGCCAAAAAGAAGGATGTGGTCAAGAGCTTTAAGACTTAGATAGTCAGCAGTTCTAATAATATTTCTACAATTTTACTTGGATTACCTTGTTACTATCCCAATACCAAATTCATTGCTTCTTTTTGTCTACCAATATATATATATATATATATATCCAAGTCTTGCGCAGCCGCCAAATATTTGTTATTCCAACAGATTCTTCCAAGGTTCAATTCTGATCTTTCGAGAATTTTTTTGTGTTCTAAAGAAAATGCGGGTATTGATTACTCTATCCATGATGGTTTGGTTTTTTTTCCCTTATTACATGCATAATTTGCATAATTAATTATAAAAAATGAAACATGTCAGCAACCAAAGTTTGATAAGACCTTCAAAACATGATCGATAGTCCAACAGATGTAATAATAAAAAAAATGCTGAAATTTCTCCAATCATGGTTAAATAGCCATCTGGAAGCTTTGCTACACATTTCATGGTTATTCAAAAGATTCCAGGTTTATTACAAAGTTTGAAGTGTGAGCTTCAAGTTGTTCTAAGAACATTCCAACCCCAACTTGACCTCCAAATAAGTGGGAGAAAACTCTTATGTGAATGCACATATATAATTGTACAAGAACCAATTTTGTCCTATGCTGCTTGGGCATATACAAAAGCTCATCATTGCTAAAATAATTCAAGAATACATTGTTTTCCATTAATCACAAGTCGTGCAGAAACTAATGGCTTGTATTAATTAATTCAATAATACAAAATCATTCAAGTGAGTGAGGAGAATTCTTTGTGAATTTTTCTTGGCTTTACTTTCTTGTCTGCTTATGCTCCGCATGAAATTCAACTTTTCATTCCTAGGGTATAAGCAATTTCCACAGTAAGGAAAATCATTGAACTTACGGAAATAAAAACGAGAATCCACGGTGTTTATTCACAAAACCTAGGATCGACTCAAAAATACAAATGGAGAAGAAATTACCTTATCAAATTGTTGTCATAAGAGGATGTCACAGGAGAAAGAACTTGCGTTGAGAAGTTGAGATGTAGAAGACGAATAAACGATACGGGAGAGAGAAATATACATTTTGAGTTCTTTTCTTTTATAAATATAGCTTGTAATTCCACCTAAATCCATTTAAATCCATTCATATAAGAAATCCATGGAATGCATAGAATGTTTGAGGATGCTGGATTTTCATAGAATCCATTAAAATCTAAGTTGAGAACCCCAAGATCTGATGGATTCTATAAAAATCCAAATTGAGGACACCTATAATGTCATGGAATTCTAAATTCTTATAAATTCCATGGTTGGGGACACCCTCTAAATCGAAAGCCAATCGATACCTACCAGGCAATTACAACACTAATAAGAAATCCATAATTTCCTATCTTCTACAATAGATTCCTAAATTCACGGCCATTATTTCTGTTGAAATACACGCTAAGACGATTTGAGGGTAATGCTTTAGATGTGTTGAGAAGTATCACGTGGGCCATGTTTGCAGGACTAGTAAAACATTGAACTATATAGTTGTGAATTAAATTGAAGGGAAATAAGAACTAAAAGGGAAAGAAGTGATTGGAGAAAGATAATAAGGTACTCATAAACCAATGTATATATCAGTAAATTCATTGATAGGGAACGCTAAGCATAATGCGATGTGTATCTCTTGTAGAGTTAAAGGGAAGAAGGTATCCATTCTCATTGACAATGGAAGTACTCATAGCTTCATATATGAGAAGCTAATTCTTACCTTAGGCTTCAAAGTAAGGGAAGATAAGTCAAAGGCGGTGAGAGTGGCCAATGGGGAAGATTGGAAAGTAAAGCCTTGGCGCAACCAATTTGTTGGAAGATGCAGGATTATGAGTTTTAGTTTCAACTGAGAACCCTTAACCTTGGAGCGTTGATGTGGTGTTAAGTATAAATTGGTTGAGTCAGTTTGGATACATTACTAATGACTACTCAAAAGGGTACATGATTTTCTCCTATGCAGGAGAGATTGTGACATTTATTAGTGAGAAAGTGGGAGGTATTGAAATGATGACTAGGGAAGTGCTTAATAGACGTGATTATTGTTTGATGGCTCACATGTATTCAATCACAGAAGAACTCACTGATATACCAGGGGCATTGCAACTAGTAATAAGAGCATTTGAGGATGTGTTCTCAGAACCTAAAGATTGCCTCTAGAAAGTGTTAAGGGATAAATCCACATTGAAATAAATTACAAAATAAATAACCAACATATAAATTGTCTAGGCTACTCACCTTAACAGGTTAACCTTTAAAGGTGGAACCACAAACAAAATACATAGTATCAGAGCCCGTTCTACTCAAACTAACAATTCAATCCGGTTAAGATTCAAACAAACACACAGATTTCAAGATTGATTTGCTCTAATGAATCACCGTCTTGCGGGAATACGTTAAGGTATAAATCCTACATTGATTAGATATAAAAATATAAACCAACATATAAAGCGATTCGGCTACTCTTCTTAACAAAGTTAACTTTTTAAGATGGAAACCCAGGTCTTTACATGGTATCAGAGCCTATTACGTTCAAATGAGTAATTCGATCCGGTTAAAACTCAAGTGAGCATACGAATTTCAATATTGGTCTGCTCTAACAAGCCACGATCCTAAGGGAGCATATCAAAAGATAAATCCCGAATTGAATTGAATAATTATAAAATGAATAATCAATATATACCCTAATAGTTTAACTTTTTAAGGTGGAACCCCTGGCCTTCTACAGAAAGATCACATAAACATTAGATCATTCTGAAAAAGGCCCAAACTTTTAAATTGTAGATGTCCTTTCACACAGAAAAATGAAATAGAGAAGATGGTCCCTAAAATGTTGGAAGTAGGAATTATTCAGGCTAGTAATAGCCTCTTTGCTTGACCAGTGATACTAGTCAAGAAAAATGATGGAAGCTGGATTCTATATATAATATAGATAGTTGAACTAACTAATAGTCAAGGACAAATTCCCTATGCCTATTATAGATGAACTCCTAGATGTATTACATGGGGCCAAATACTTTTCTAAAATAGTGCTAAGAACTAGATACCATTAAACTGATAAAAAAGAATTAGATACCATTAGATCAAGGCGAAACAAGAATTTTAGGAATTATCAAGGCCACTATGAATTGAGGGTTATAACAGGCCGCTATGAATTCAGGGTTATACCCTTTAGGTTAGCCAACATACTGGCCACCTTTCAAAGTCTAATGAACAAGGTCTTCAAAGACTATATAAGAAAATTTGTGCTTGTTTTCTTTGATAACATTTTAGTCTACAATGAAGGCTTGAAGGAACATAAGAAACACATACATGCTGTTTTGTCGAAATTGAGGGAGCAACAACTAATTTGCTAAAATGTGCAAGCCCGTTTGGATTTAGTTTCGATTCGGGTTCAAGTAATACTTCACGTTTGACTCATATTTTTGCGGTATCTAACTTATATTATATGACCGCCTATATAAACAGAAAAAAGAAACACTTAAGTGGATAAAAATAACACAAAAAATATATATAATACAATTAAATGAAAATGGTAATTAGACAATAATGTAATGAAGTTAATAATTACACACTAGTGTTTGACTAGTTGGTTTTATTTATATTCCACTTTTGTAGTTTTATCTTAAACTTGTAGCATTGACATATAAAAGATAAAAAATAGTTTACTTTGTACTCACCACAATGCGTGTATATAGAAACTAGTAAGACACCAATACAAATTGCAAAAAATAAAAAATAAAAAGCAAAACCCCTATAAAAAGACAAATCATATCTCTTATACTGATTTAGAGTTTTGATATATATTTTTTAGTGAAGGATATAAGTGCAGTGAAGATATAATTGTAAAATGAAGGAATTGTTATTATAGAATTAAAGTTAGAAATTTGAATTTAAAGATTTTGGGAGTAAGGAAAAAATATTTGGGGTTTTTTTGGGCTTTTCGGGTTTTAACTCAAACCCAAAGCCCATCCAAACCCAAAAATTTTCATTCAATACCCGATCAGGTTTGGGTATATTTAGACCAGGTTCCGGTAACTGACTCGGCTTTGGTTTTTCGAGGTTTAGTGCTGGGTGATATTACTTCTATCATTTATTATAAACTCTGTATCTATTGATATCTTGAATGACTGACAATGAAAGTGGTTGGCAAAAAAAAATGAAAAAAAAACAATGGTTATGAATTCAAATTTTGGTCCAGTATTATGATTTGTGGGTTTTTTTCCATCCTACGAAAAATCACGAACTTCTTTTTCCTTATATTAACAACATCACCTTTCGATTTCTATTTCTTTCTTCTTTTCCCTATAAAATTTCAAAAACTTGCCAAGACTCATGTGGTCTAATGACATCCTAGTTAAGTGCTAAACCTTTGGCTCGATTCCTTTATCTTATAATCCCTTTATATTATAATTTATTATAATATAATATAATATAATATAATATATCCTAAATCCTAAAATATATAAAAGCATCTTATTTCAATTGGCAGTGTTGGTACAATTTGTACAACATTTGAAGCACAAAGTATCATACGACGACATTTTTTCCGATACCAAATTTACCTTCATACCGTGTTCACTTTTGGCTACAATTTGATAGCACGCTCTTACCCATTTAATACCTTCTAGCTCTCTTTAGTCTTTACATTCCTCACAAATTTCAAAATGCAAACCCTAATCAACATTTCAACAAACTGTACCAATTCTTCCATTTTCTTTCTCCGTGATCTGTCCTTTGCTATTGTTGGAAATCCCAGATCCCCTCTTTGAAACTAGAACCCGAAAGCTTCAACCTTTCTGCAAACTGGTCAGCAACCATCATTTGAGAACCTTATACCTTTGTTGCTGCTGATTTAGGCTGGGCCACAACCCTTTTTTTCGATTCCTTGTTCGTTTTCTCAGTTGCTAAGTATATTTTAGGAATTACTATAAGCATATGTCCTGCTATTGATGATTGAAGGTATGATTTTGTTTCTGAGTCATAAAAAAATTTGAATGTTTGCAATTTCAATTGCTTCTCCTGCAATCTCTAAGTTTTCCTATGTATGTGGACTTCATTCTTGTGGGCGTTTTAGTTAATATTTGTGTTTTCAGAAAATGAGTATAAAAATTTGTTTTTTTGGCTGCATTTTGACTAATCTTTATTTGTTCATTTCTTTTTTCCTTTTATCGTATAATAATATGCAAATGTTAAAGTTGCTAAAAAAGGTTTACAGTAGAGGAGAACACAAGGTAGAGAAAATAGTCAATATATTGGTTTTCATTATGGGGTAGAACGCACTTCATACCTTGAACAATTCAAACAACATTTTACTTGTAGTTTGATTATATGATGGGTGGATAATTGTTTAACTAGAGCTTGAATTTGGTACTACCCTTTTCCTTTATCTTTTGGGCCTTTGGCCATAAAACTGGTAGGCGATTCTTGAAATTTTCAATCTAGATTCCTTTATTTGGAACGTTTTTTTCTTTGTTTGTTATGTAAAAACCTGTTAACAAAAAATTATCCCAACTTATTGCAAAATATTCTTGTTAAGAAGCACTATGATTGAGATCTTATCTTACTAGATTCCATCATTCCACTCACGTGACAATTGAATGGGGGGACATAAGTGATTAGGCTTCAAGTTCAATAAAAATTTTTGCTTCTTGCGTCACATCGGCTTCAAGCTCAATAGAAATATTTGCTTCTTGCATTGTTTGTTACCATTTACAATGTGAGAGGCTAAATACCTTTAAAATCATTGAATTCACTATAGTCGGAATATAGACCACATTGCACTCACGATGAAAGGAACATTTCAGTTTTGTACCTTACTATTCCTTAAAAAAATAGAAAAGGAAATGAACTTCTTGCATGAGAAGGTGAGTCAATCAATGTTGCCATTGAGTTATAGAGCCTGTCTTTTACAAACTCCTTTTTGTTTACTTAGTGATGGTAGAACATCATAATCATGTGTTATTGTAACGACCCACCAAAAACTGTGACCAACATATTTAAAGATGAAAATATTATTTAGATATTCAAAATTTTTTCATACTTATAAGACTATCGATAGTAGGACCATAAACTATCAATAATTTGAGTTGTTAGTAGGAAAATAATAAAATAATAGGATATTTTGTGAATTTCAGCATATTTCATGTTAGGAGGGGTGAATATTCATCATTAGCCTACAAATAATTCTGCTAGCCTAGGTTATAGCCTCCCTGAGTCAGTATCTTGCATGAAAGCCACCTCAACCCCTCTTACTTGAGTGAAACCACTTCATCAAAACAGTGGGTAATTACTCAAAGCTTGATCATGGTTATAAGAGAACCAAACTTCATTTACAGACATTCTCACCTCATTTCTCTCTGATATGCTAAGATTTAATCAATTTTGAGTTTATCCTATACAATCTAAGAGAAGATCCAAGTCAAGGGATAAGCAAGGGAGAGAGCTCTCTCTAGCCAAATGGGAGTAAATCTTTTGGAAGGTAACTGCCTAGAAATGCATAGAGAGTGTTAAACACTTTTCAGATTCGAAGATGCTAAGATTTCTTGAGAAAACCCGAAGGAAGTCTTTGATTCCTTAGCGTCTTCACAATGCTATCGATACTGCAAATCTAAGTATCGATAATCTGTAACAAAATCGAATTGTGTTTGTAATTGTAATGTTTATTGTTAAGTGTAGGTCATCACTTGGGAAGAACTTGTGATAGTGAGTGATTTCTACACCCTATTATGTGCTTATCTATGTGTATAATATGATGTGATTATGATAATATTTAATATATGTTATATGCAATTACTATGTGAAATGTTTATGGCATGAAGTTGCAAGAATTGTACAAGTGTTGCAAGGTTATTGTATTATTTGCATAATCATTATGTTCCAAGCATATTGCAAGAAAGTTATGTTACTGTCAAGTGATTATATGTCTTGCATGATACTAAGAATTTAAGTAAGTTTTCAAAAGTAAATACCCCATGGAAGGTCTTCCCTATATTAACATGATGTTTATGGCTATGTTCGGATTCATGTTTATGTATTTGGTAGGTTACAACATGGTAAGCAATGACCAAATCATGTTTATGTACTTGGGAGGTTACAACAAGGTAGCCAATGGCCAAGTCTTGATGTTAAGTTATGTTGTGATTGGGACCATCCGAACACATGACAAGTTCAAGTTTATGGAACACTCGGGTAAGATCCGAAGTGGTGTAATTGGGCCCCCTCATGACATGTTTTCAAGCTAAAAGATTTGCATGTGCAGAAGTTACTCACTGAATACTTGTATTCACGTTTTCTTCATCTTTTCAAAACTAGATAGTATCTGTATGGTGGGTGATTGATTACAAAGCTAGAACTACTTGGGAGAGAATTCCCGTTGGCGCGAAGTACATGCACATGACTGAATCAAGACCTTTTGGAAAGGGAATGTATCCCAAGCATTGCATCAACAAGATTAATTATGTCACATGAATTCCAAAGCCTTCAAACAGATGTAATCTATTTCGTGTTGTATTCACTAACCTATCGCAATAATATTCAAATACAACATATAGTTGTATATATGTATATCAGTAGTTAGAGATAATACTGTTAATAGTCACAGTGTAAATTAAAAATGAGTGATTACAACTTACAACCTACTGTTGATACTAAAACTGCAAGTATCGATAAACAAAAGCTTAATAGGCCTTGAGTGGTTTCTATGTCTTTGTAGTTGTCGATACTAATATACCCGAGCATTAGTTGTTGCTGCAAATGTCTATAAACATTTAGAAGTAGTAATAATCACTTACGAGCTTAATTATGAGCTTTAATGCTAAAATGTAAGATCGATTGAAAGTGAAAGTGATAAAAATTAATTTACATAAATCGACCCAACACATTTGTACTTGGGGGTTGGTACATGAGTCGAGTGACGCAACACAAGCAAGCAAGCAGGTGACGCGTCGAGGCGTTACAATTATAGCACCACATGAAATGTAATTTAATACCGGTTGAGTAAAATAGATTGATATATCATCAAACTAAAGATACAATAGAGTAGTGATCACAGTAGTTTTAGCTAATAACTAGGTTTCAAGATGGTTTTATAATGCAAGTACTTAGGAGTTATTTATTATTCAGCTAGATTCTGGGTATATATTGTTCGATAAGATGCACGAGTAGAGAACTCTTTGGCTTCTAATAAATGGTTCACCATGTTTTCTTCATAGTTGTGTTTCGCTTTAGAACAATCATTACATTTCTTCTTGTTTCTCTTCACTTATATATTCAGTCTGTTTTTTAGGTTCAATCTTGAATGTCCTAATTTCTTATTTTTCAACTTATTCTAATGTAATTATATTTTAATCCAATTCATTCTGAATTTATATATTTTCCTTTTCGGATGGATAAAATCCACAACTTGTGAGTTTCTTTGATTTCACAGTTTCCTATATTATATATAAGAGCCTTATTTCAATTGGCATTGTCCATTCAGTTGGCCGATATTTTTCTATTTTTCAAAATTACCTTCCTCATCTTATTGGTTATTGACCACAAATTCACTACTTATGTCGGCCACAAATTCACTCTACTCACGTTCTATTCTATCATCTTTTCCTTTCTCTTCAAAGAAAATGTAACCAAATTGTTTTAGAACTACCCATTGACTCTATCGTTGATCCACAACTCTTGCTTCACGTTGAGGTCTGTTCACTTTTTTCCCCCTTTCAATTTCTTATAATCTTTTTTTTTTTTTTAACAGACTTTCACTTCTCTTTGAACCAAATTATTCAGCAAATGTCTTTACAGAACTGTAATGAGATGCCACCACCGCTTATACTTGCAATCTAAGCCCACAACTTGCTCCCAGGTTGTGATATGTTCCTTTTTTATTTTTATATTTTTTTGATTTCTTGTAGTCTAATTATTCTGTCTATATTCATAGGATTGGCAAAATCTTTCAGCTTTTTTGTGTTCTCAGATGAAGTCTTGTTCATCTTTTCCATCATGTTTGACTTTGAAATATTACTAACATATGGGTTTTGGGTTTGATTTAAGAATTTAGTAACTTCCATTTTTCTTTCTTCCATGGCATTGTTGAAATTAGTATTGGTGTCAAGGTTTCCTTACTGTGTTGTTGAATAGAAAATTGGGACCATTTATGAAATTTGAGATTTTTTTTTTAATTTATGTTTAGTTTTGTTATGGACTAACTTTTACTAGATGTTTAGGTTTGTTAATGACCAGCTTTTACTAGATTGGTGACATAAAAGATTACTTATTTGGTTGTCAAGATTTGTAATTGTGGAATGTTGCTTTGATTAATGGAAATCAAAGGAGAAAGTTAAATATTTAGACCCAAATAAATTATTGTTATATAACTTATGTATTCTATTAACTTATTTTCATAGGAGGGTGGATATTTGATATTTGGATTTGAATAATATTTTAGCATACAATTGTAGTTTTTCAATGCGTAAATATTCTCCATTAGCTGCATACATGGAGAGGTTTGTGATATTTCATGTCCTTTTCTTGGATTTTTTGGGTTTTAAATTAAGAGTTTAGCACGTGAGGTAGATTTAGTTACATGATTTATTATATGTAATCTGTCATATTTATTTTAGGAGTAATTTTTTTGTTTGTTTTTCTCAATTACTAGGGATAAATTTGAGTATTAATTAGTAAGAAGACCCACTATTGATGTTTAAAGGTTATTATTATATTTTTGAGAAGAAATTTTATTTTGCTCAAGCAGAAATATTATTATGCTTACGTGTAATACGTGGCATACATCCAAGCTACAAGTGTAGGAGTGTTTATGGCTTATATATTTAACACATCTACGCAGGCATAATAGCATGTCTGCGTTAAGCAAATAAAATTTCTATATTTTTAGTGGAAAAAAAAAACTTGATCTCTCTATTTTAATGACTTTATCCTTTTAAGTGTTCGAAGTTTTCAAAATTTGTGTCATTGGAACCCACTTTTTTAGTGGTGTTTGATTGGACATTGTTGAAGTTGTTTCTTTCGAGTGACGGTACACTAGCTTTTTGTAGCTTATGATTTTAACAATTAACAATAACATAGTTATTGCTGGCATTTATGGCTTGATTTTTCCATGAATTATTTGTTTGTTGTCTATTTATGTTTCATTACTGCAACCTTCTCATGTGTAGTAATGTGGACATTGTGCAGGTACACTAGCTTCAAAATTTGTGTCATTGGACCCCACTTTTTTAGTGGTGTTTGATTGGACATTGTTGAAGTTGTTTCTTTCGAGTGACGGTACACTAGCTTTTTGTAGCTTATGATTTTAACAATTAACAATAACATAGTTATTGCTGGCATTTATGGCTTGATTTTTCCATGAATTATTTGTTTGTTGTCTATTTATGTTTCATTACTGCAACCTTCTCATGTGTAGTAATGTGGACATTGTGCAGGTACACTAGCTTCAAAATTTGTGTCATTGGACCCCACTTTTTTAGTGGTGTTTGATTGGACATTGTTGAAGTTGTTTCTTTCGAGTGACGGTACACTAGCTTTTTGTAGCTTATGATTTTAACAATTAACAATAACATAGTTATTGCTGGCATTTATGGCTTGATTTTTCCATGAATTATTTGTTTGTTGTCTATTTATGTTTCATTACTGCAACCTTCTCATGTGTAGTAATGTGGACATTGTGCAGGTGGTAATACAATGTCTGGATGATGGGCATCTGTTATATATAGGACAATTTTTTTCCATATGTAAATATTTGAAGATTTCATTATATCGTTGCACTTTCTCCTCTACTCTTTTTGAAATTACTTATCTTTCATTTGGGATCAGTTTTAGGCTTTTACTTGCTATTGCAACGTTACGCTTTAAGCCTCAACAATTTTCAATAATTTACAAGAGTTGTTTCAAGAGTTGAAACTATTAAACCACATCAAAGAATGGAAATATACATGGAAATGTACTTGGTTAAACTTTAAAAATTTTCAGACAACTCTCAATGGACTCTACTCACTCAATTGAAACTTTTCTTGATGCCTCAGCCTCTTGCCTATTTACTATGTTCTGTAGTGTTAATATGCTAATGTCTAGCTAGGCAATGCTAATTATTAGTTCTTACATGATTTTGTTTTAAGTTTCCAATTTGTTTAATCACTACCAATTCATAATAATATTCATGTCGTTCAAATAATAATAATGACGATGATGTTCATGCCATTTTATATTTAATTGCAATAGTCACATTTTAATTGTAATCACGGTCAACTTACATGCAACGCACGTCCAGTCCACTAGTATATATAGATAAAAGAAAACTTGAAAAACTTGTTTTCTTGTCCACTGAGAATTATACTTTTCTTATGGAATGAAATTCTTTCAAATCATAAATTTGGTGACACCCAGCAATAGAGATCTATATATTTACTAGTCAAATTTCATTAGCTTGGAGTAAACAAAACTTAATTGTCATAGTTTTCTTTGCTTGCGAAATTAATAATTATGCAATCCAATACCATTCACCTCCAATGTTTTAAGGTTGCAATTACAGCTCAAATTTTATTCCGTTTTCTTGTTTTGGCCGCATCTTCGCTTAATAATCATTGTTCTTCTACGACTATGTTTGGCAAACCCTTCCTTAAAGCAACTAAGCTCTATTTAAACCCCTTGTCCACCTCCCTAATGCTCTTTTCTATTGCTCATTTTCACTTGCGCATTTATAGTTTCAACTACACACTTTCTGTTATAACAATGAAAAAGAAAAACTATATATTTTCTAAAATATTATTATCTCTTAAAAAATTTCCTGATATAAATAAATTGTTGGATTCTTAAGAGTCCCATATATCGCAACCACATACGTAGTGGCAGAATTAGTGCCTCACTTGTTGGGAGACTATACTTCTTTTTTTCTAATAGAGTCTGGTTGCCAATAATAGACACATTTTATGACTCATAAAAGTGTAATTTAACAATTTTTAAAAATGTGTGGTTGTTATTTGTTAAAGATAAAATGCTATATGTTTACTCCATCTCTTGTTTACTCACATTCACCTTATTTATCCTGATATATAAGCAATTTAATTGAATAGAGGTGTGGTTGACACAAAATGGGGGCATATGCGAAATATTATCCATTTGTTAACACTATTTGCGATGCAAGTAAGTGGGTGTTTGATTCTCGTTTTCCCTATGAAATGAAGTTATTGCAAAAATATTTTAATATATAAAGAAAATTATTGTCAATGGAAGTGGGAAATAAAAAATTATTTTGACATTTATTAAGCAAAAATTAACTCCCAAAAAGTAAAGTTTAAATCATCCAAGCACTTTATTTTAGAAGCTTGCTTTTGCATTTATAAGTAGCCTTTTGACTGTAGCCAAACATAGTCTTAAAACTGCAAAATAAAATATGGATAATCTGATGTGGCAAATGGGACCCCTGTATTTTTATTCCACCATCTCAACGTCCTCCTCCGCCCATAGTTTTTCCTTTGAAGATGCCAATATTCCCTCCTGGGTGTGCAGTCCTTATCCCTGTTTCTGCAAGCCATCTACGCTTTTTCCTATTTTCTTCATCGATTCAATGCTCACCCCTTTATAGATTTTAGCACTATTTGCAGTTCGCCGTTTTTGTTTTGATTTTCACTAGATCTGATTCGTTTTATGCACTCAATAGTCTGCACCTTAAGGTTTCTTTTTGGCCTGACTTTTTGTTTTTCCGTTCAGAACTTGAAATTCTTATGGGGGAATTTTTGTAAATTCAATCTCATTTATTTGTTACTATTCTACAATGATTTGGGTTCAATTCGGATTAATATAAACTGATTAAATATCTACTTTCATTGTTTTTGGTTGTGTTGCATTAACGAATATTTTCCTTTGTCTCACAGAAACTGGAAATCTTGGGTTAAAGTTTGTTAATTTTAGCCCTTACAATATGCTGCTTTGAGTAGAGTTCCTCTTAAATTTCTACAACTGATTAAAAGTCCAGTTTATATTATTTTGGGGGTTTCTTGCAAAACAAAGTTGGGGGTTGGATTAATAAATGGTGACTGTGAATCTTGGAACGCTGTACTATGTATTGGATCATATATATGGTGCATTACTGCACCGAACAAAGATTAGTCCACCATTCTTTTCCAGAGGGTGGGGTGGCGCAAAACTGGCGCTGTTGGAGAAAATGATAAAACAATTGTTCCCTGATGTTGAAGCACAGAATTGGCCACCTACTTTGGTGCAGCCAGTTTGGAGAACAATTTGGGAATCCAAAACTGCTGTTCTTAAAGAAGGAGTATTTAGGACACCTTGTGATGAGCAGCTTCTTAATGCATTGCCTCCTGAGAGTCACAATGCAAGGGTTGCTTTCCTTGCTCCGAAGTTCTTGCCTGCACACAATATGGCCTGTGTGGTTCACCTTGCAGGTACGGTATAACTGAGTTCTGTGACAATTACCACCGGTTTCTCGGCTTGAATTATCGTAATGATTGAAAGAAAGAAATCATTTTTGTATCTATGTTTGCTGATTTTA
This sequence comes from Nyctanthes arbor-tristis, assembly GCA_963692815.1. Taxonomy (NCBI): domain Eukaryota; kingdom Viridiplantae; phylum Streptophyta; class Magnoliopsida; order Lamiales; family Oleaceae; genus Nyctanthes; species Nyctanthes arbor-tristis. The sequence goes on along the minus strand of CAVNYN010214852.1, from coordinate 8,915 downwards.
GACTGTTGTATAATTTTATCAATCTAATTAAAGGATCGTCATTAGATCTGTCTTTGCACTGGGCAAAAGTTTTAGGATTTGAACTTAGCATAGATTAGATGAGTAATTCTTCATGAGTGTATTCGGGGTGTAAGAGGCCTGCAAGGATATTGTAGAAATGAGGATGATACGTTGGATGGGTGATCGGACTGACAATATGAAATATAATATATGCTGACAAAGGAGGGTGGTTTCAATTGGCAGTGATTCAAAGAAGAACTATGATTTAGATAGTCATGTTTGTATGGACGTTAAGAAACTTCCTTTCATTAGCATGTCATGATCATGAATGTTGTTTTAGCTATAGAACGGTGGGTAAACCAATAATAATGGGGTCTTATTGTTTTACCATGTGGGTAAACCAAAAATAATGTCCTTTTTTTTTTTTGGGGGGGGGGGGTAGTTTTACTGTGATATTAAACAAAAAAACTTATGTAGAAATTGTTTGCTGATGTTGAGCGAGGATTTATACTCGGATAATCCAAATTCGAATAAAAAGCCTGGGGTAATATTAGCATCCATAGTTTATCTGGTCTGGGATTTGAATGCGGAAATAATCTGTTCATTCATAGTTCATAATCTTAAAATTAAAAAGAGGTTAATATTCAATGATGCCACGGCATAGATATAGTTCAAAAAACAACTGTACATTAACAAATTTGAGGATTGCCACCTAATTAGAGGGGCCGTTATTCAAAATGTTACGAGATAGAATAGTCCACCAGAAAACCATAGATTGAGAAATTTTGAAAAACTGAGGGTGTGTGTCTGTGTTGTTTTGTTTTTTTCTTTTTTTTTTTTTTTTTTTTTTTTTTTT